>JAQFYC010000079.1:0-93135 GCA_034694165.1 Tomocerus mixtus | reverse complement strand
AAATTGTTGAGCAAGTTGAAGGTTCGAGTTTGGATTTTACTTGTTAATTTCTTTGAACGAGGAAAGCTAGCATACAGATAGCTATTTTGCAATTCATTTAAGTTAGCATTAGACACATATTATCAATTATTAACGAAACTCATATTCTAAGGAAGTCACAATTTTTAGTAGGACATTTTTGACGGGTAGTTGAAAATCTCTCCTGCAGAATTTAGCTGTCGACGACGCTATTTTCAGTTATATTTACCTCTGTAAACTACATTCTCCTCTGTCATGTGCTATTTACCAAATCCCTACAATTGGTCATGTTGCCATTTATGGGCATTTATTACGTCAAAAATCTAATTTTCTAAGACCTTTGCAAATTTTAATATATTATAGTAGGTAAATGCAGAAACTTTTTCCAATTCCAAAGTATAAACGGAAGCATCGGTCGCTACAAGTTTTTCCGTCGAATTGGTAAGTTACTACATTATTACTACTACAAATATGTACTATAATATATGATATTATGTGTAGTGTTTATAGAGTTGCGCTGTCAAATCTGCAAGTCTACTATGACATGACGTTTCATTGTGACAAACTAATTTTCAGAGGTGCTATTTTTATTGGTTTTACATTTTGCTACTATTGACGTCTAACTACCCGTACTTCAATGGCCAGCATTTTACAAAGTGAGTTATTGATTTGCAGTTTTGAAATGGAAACATTTAGGCCTTCCTTAGGTATATATTTCATTGAATTGAATAGGAAGGAGACGATCTCACTTTACGTAATATCAATGCGGATAAAAGAAGGTAAAAGGGAAATCTGAAATAAATGCCGTATGCTATGTAATAGTAAAGTACTGATAGAATGGAGCCTGTGAGGCGTTTAAAATAGCATGTGCCCAGATTCCCAGATGAACGTCGTTCCAATCTCTAGTCAGGTTTGATGATACCCATGGTACATAATACAACATGTAATGTAGAGGTACTGAACTATAAGAATGCATTTTATGGTCAGGTGCTGGAAAAATACTATACTTATATTTTAATTTTGCCACTAAACCAAATAGCTTGTTCATTTTATTTTGCCCTAATGTACTGATTTCTTTATCTTGGACACTTGTTTATAGTATTTGCATCGTTTCCAGGTTCGTCTTTATAACAATTAAGCCTTTCAATATTTAATATAATTTTTTTTCTGTTTTTATGTTTAGCGAATATGTATGCAAAGCAATCGCACCGCGTTAAAAATTTCAATGTCACAAAACTTTTCCTATAAAAGCTCATTCTACTCATGTACCCTTATATAATTAAGTATACATATGGGTAAATAACGTAATAAGGCATTTCAAAAAAATTCTATTAGGAAGTGTTCTACACATAAAGAATGCCACTATCCTTGGTTGTTTAAAAAATGCTGTGTTAACTAATATAAAATTGGTATGCACATTGTACTAATTAAGTACTTATTTATGTATAAACAGTCAATAATATTTCCATGGCATATGAACAAATGGCACTTGTGCACGCATGAACTGTCAACACTATTTCCGGTCAGAATTTATGGGGTTTGTAAATCATGCTCTGTTCATCAGTCATAAAATAATTAACTATGTGAGAACAATATCTCACATGGAACCAATAGTTTCCCCTTTACGACACTGCTCTTAATTGGTACCCACTTGCTCCTATTCATTTACATTACATAATTACAATCTAAATATTAAAAACTGTATTCACCAACTTGTTCGTATTAGGACTTCATATATAATTTGCCATTTTGTTTTTACATTTTCTACGCTGGAGTGATATAATACGCAGTTTGTTGACTAATTAACGGCATTTAATACGTAACACTCACATTTAACGCGAAAGTAATAAAGTAACTTTTATATTTAATCTCATCCCAGTATTTATTTACCATCTAAATACGTTATTGTCCATATATTACTAGTTTGTCAAACGTGTCCTGTCGTACATTTAGGAGAAAAAGCCAGAGCTACAGTATGTAGGTTCTGATGCTCACCTTTGAATAAACTAAAAAAGCTGAATATTATAGATAAGCCAAATGGGAGGTTCTCACGTTACTCGAACAACAAAACTTTTGTTTTCCTTGATGCAGCAATGAATGAAAGTTGACAATGTTTTCAAAGTTTATGTCATAGCTAAATCTATATCTATGTTTCTGTATTCTTCTCCCAGTACTAAATAATGCTTAAAATGTTGGCATATATTGGTAGGTACCTACATAGATAAAGAGAAATAGACTTTGCGTGCCCAAAATTTCAGACTTTTGATTCAGAATTTACAAACACATCTTCTTTTAGCTTAAATAATTTTTAATTTTCCCTTTTAGATTAATTGCTTTTTTCATCAAGAATTGAATAAACCAACAATTAATGTATGAGTATTAACAGTTTAATAATCTTGATGAAAATATAAACATGCATTATTACATGTTAGATACATTATTATGTACTACTCTCTGTATATCAGTGGATAAATGTTTGTACACATGTCTAGATACAGTAACACAGACAATCGTTTCAGTTTCACACATCGCATTAACGCCCACTTACTTTCGTTTAAATTTGGTAGAGGTTTAGCTTAGCATGATGATCTTCCCCAGTAGTCTATTCCACGATCCAGGAATGAGAAAGATAGTAAGTCAGTTTGAGTTTAGGTTAAGGGAGGCAATAGAAGTGAAGAAAAGGAGTCATCCATCCAGCCAGTAGATAGAAAAGGAATAATAATAGCGAGGCGAGAGTGCGGAAAGATGGGATCCCAAGTTTTCAATTCTTTGGATGGCATCTCATGAATTAGAAAGCGATGCTATTCAACTTTTGTCGTCAAAAGCTGTCTGTCGCGCGTAGATGTAAAGGGGGAAAGTGATTAGGAAATCGCGAGAAGATCGCTCACTCTCACTCAAATCAAAAGTGAAAAGCATCATCATCATCCGTCTATCCTTTTCCGCTGCATGCTTCCTCCTCCTCTCTCATCTCTGCTTCCTAACACATACATGCATGTATTTACAATGTTTACAATAAAACACATACTTGCCTACATGTGTAAACTCTACCGTATAATCTCGGATTGTCGATTTCTGTTTTAATTTAACCATTATTCTTAAAAATATTAAAACCCCACTGATACCTACGTAATGTATACCAGAATATGAGGATACAGGTAATTTGTTTTTAAATCAGACGAAATTAATAACCCACGTTATGATCGTTCAAATACCTCATGCATTATTCTCTCAAAATTCCTGATATGTAGAATGTATTCTTTTAAGCAAAGACATTTTGGAGTGCTAAGACAAAAAATGTTTCTTTAGTTTACTCCTTATTCCTTACGTACGATAGGTACATCACAAATCAACCCAATAATGTTTACATGTTTATTTGCATAAGAATTTCCTGTAACACGCGATGAATAAATATAATAAATTAAATAAATTAAGTAAATGAGACTCTTTTAAATAGAATGCATTTTTTGGCATTTAATATAATATTCATAACTTATATTATTTAAATAAAAAAAATTCTGGTACATCTCTCAAGCTATAATAAATAGTAATAACGGGCAAAAAAATATATAAACAAAATGGTTCTTGGAAACATTTTTTGCGTTTCAGAAGATAAAACAGGGTAATGAGCTGATAAATTAAAAAGGGCTTTTGTATAGACGATATTTGCAGAAAAGGAGAACATACGTAGACAATGAAAGTGTAGGCTTCTTTTTCATTTCGTTCGAAGCTTTATGTGACGTTATATAAAATCAGCTCGAAAACATAATATCCTGACAAGGATTTAGAAGTGTGATGGCTACTGTGTAACAAACAATAAGTAAGTATCCTTCTGTTCTGTAAATGTGGGAGTCGGATGGATGTATCTACGTTCACTTTTGCTTTGACTTGTTAAAGTACTACTGCTTGAGATTAGGTTACTCGAAAGTGTGTTTGAATGTTGTATAGTAAGTAAGTAAGTAGTATGAATGGAGATAGTATTTAGTTGATGTATGCAAATAAATGAATGAGGGGCGGGGACGTTGCGTTCGTTGTGTTTTGTTGCGGAAACTGAGAACTGAAGATGAGAGTTGATGTAAATGTTGATGATGGTGAAGAGTGAATGGAGAGGAAAAGCGATGGAGCAAAAGGAAATGCAAAGAGCCGTAACCAAACCAAACCAAACCAAGTCAGTGAGTGAGATGAAAGTATTATGAGACAAACCCAAGTCTGTGTCTGATGTGGAGTCAATGGAGAAAAGGATGGGAGGTGTCAAACAGTCAAATTATCCTGACTTTTCAACTCTTTTTCCTTTACCACGAAACTCTATGTTGGGATTGGTTGGGTTCGGATGGGCTCCCTCACTTCCAACTAACTTTTATAACTTCTCAGTAACTATACATCTACATTTATTTATGCTTAAGTAGATATTCATCTATTTACACACAGTAGCTTAGGTACCTATAGGTAGGTACCTTTCCTAAGGATTGTCACTTTCTTTACTTGGGATTTATAGAAGTCATCCATTCATTCAATTCAGTCGAGTCCTCCTCTCTTCTCTTCTGAAATGCCTCTCCATTATTTCTTTTACCATTTACGCGACCCTCCGGATTCAGAGACTTTGACTTTAGTACTTGTTAAGAAAGACATAATCCTCAGCACAGACACAAACACAACTGAAAGAAGACTAATAACAAGAAAAGCTAAAGTATTCTGTCTAATTTATCTTGATGTCATCGCATCACATCTTCATTCACTACACAATAGTATTTTCATGTTTGAATATTTCCATTAGCACAATATAGTTACTGGTGTCAGGGAACAAAATTACAGCTTTGTTAATTAGTACGTGTTGAACATTTTTGTTTTCTTTCGCCTTTTAAATACATAGTGCATAGCTTTATATATACGAAGTTATTAAATATGAGCTTTAATGCACATGCAATATACAACTTTACTAAATCTGTCCAAAAATCTTGAAGCAATTTCATACTACAGATTTATTTAAATGGTTGGTGAAGCTAATTGATACATTATTTATGTAGAGCATGCATTTCAGTAGAATAAGGAAGGGTTTTATTATTTATTTGCATATTTATTATGTACATACAGTTTAACAATACTATTTTATAAGATGTCCTTAATAAACATCAACGTTTATCTTAACTGGTAAATAACGGCACCAATATTATCATGCCAATTTCGGTACATGTACAATAGTAAGCCAGAACTCTTATACTATTTCTGCCTCACGAGAGTAGTGGTGAATGAGCAAAAGTCCCATATAGTAGTTACAATATTATTAGTGGATACTTAGATAAGTATTGATTGTTGATATCGTAAATAATAGTAAGTAGGTACGTGGCAATCATCCCCTACAGAAATCCGGTCAACCGTGCAGAGCAACATTCTGATTGTGAGTGAGGATTCTGAGATGCGATGTGATGGTAATCTGGATGCAAACAAACGTTATCCGTCCATCCTGTTCTGTGGCGCAGCCTAGGAAGCCGGCTGCCTAATATGCTGGATCTCAAATAATCAAAAGGATACTGAATTTTTTAAATCTGCGAATACTACTCCAGAATTGACCCACACCGAAAATATTTAGAAACTTCTGTTTAATTTAAATATCCATAATAATATTAAGATTAGTGTATTTTTCCCATAGGAAGGTAAATTCAGTTTCTAAATTTTAAGAATTTCTGCTACCCCGACCGAATGTGCCCGTCCAACCTATGTAATGTACTTATGCCTTCAATTTCAATGGGTGTAATACACTCCAAACTCAATTGAAGACTCTATTAATCCCTATTTCCTTTTTCGCCCTATACAAATATTAAGCGTACGCTAGCTACTTCCATTCACAATACATATTTGTACCATAGTATTTGTACGTTGTTGAAAGCATTGTTAGGTACACAACTGTTCCCTTTGCTTACTGACAAACACGACATATTATAACCTGGGTTGACTGACTGAATTGAGCTGAACAGAAATCGACATTCTTTAAATCCTATTCAGTCAACATCCAAATTACTTAACAAACTTTGACAGTCCATTTTTCCCTTTGGTTTAGGCAGGACTGCACTTTGGTTTACTTTTAACGAATGAACTGCAGGAGTTGCCATACACAGATGCAATACAATTTATGCAGATTGAATGACACAAATTAACACAGCAGATACCTACATAATATGTTTGACCACATTACATAATTACAAACTAAACCATTAAAAATTTAAGAGTCTTCTGTACCACAGCGTATACAATTGCATAAATAATATTTAATAAATTGGAAAACAGAAGAACAGCATTAACGTTTACTACATAATATACTAATATTATTACACAGAATCCCTTTGTATCTACCTGATCTGCTACGTAGTTAATTTGATAATGTTGCTCTACATACAACAAATCAATAGTATAATTTGCTGTTATTAATTTAATGATCCTGATTTAACTGACCAACTCGTCTACAAACAATATTAATGGTGAATTAAATACTTATATGTATTTTCATGCGTTCGAATCTTTATCTTATAAATAATTGTGAATTTTAAAAAAAGTTTAAAATAAGTGTAAACCCGTATAACATAATACCCTCCATATTGGATATTGTTTAAGAGTGATAAACGACTGTTAATTATACCGAAGGAAATAATGAAATGAAATGTAATCAAACCATGAAGGCCACAAACCTGGTCTGATCTAAACCCACAACTGAGGAGATGGCTTACCCTCCCGTAGTTTCCAACACAGATAATAGCATAAGTATAATATGGTTGTCATTTCTACGTCTATGTAAAAGTAGAGAAGGGACAATTGATATTACAGACTGTTGTGTGGAAAGCATAATTGTGTGTGACTGACTAGGGTAAGCATTAAGTAAAGATATTCAAGTTTCAAGTTGATGAAAAGATTGTGAGAGTCACAATCCCCACCAGTCAGCCAATATAGGGCTTAACCTATTGTATTATGTAATGAAGTACTAATGCAATGCAATGCATAAAGGTACGTTGTAGTAGGTAGCTATTTGGAAATCGGAAGTGTACATCAGTTCAGCAAAAATGTACCGTAGTGGCTCTCATATCCCCATCATTATATAGTTTGAACTGAAGTAATGATGAGCATTTATTGTGTACACGGAAAATGGTATGCCAAAGGACCAAAATGATAAAAGAATCATGGAACTTTCTGAGCAAAAGGCAATGAGCAATGTATTATGCATACAATAATATACGTATTTGTATTTACTATAGAGGAATTTGGTTTACCTTTTCGTATTATTTGGTATGACCATGTATGTATGTACTAGAAAGACCAGTAATGAATGAATGCTTGAAAATGTAATGAATGTAGTGAATGCAAAGATGCATTTGAGCGAACACAGTTGGGTGTTTTTGTCTGACAAGGATTCGACAACATAATTGAGAAGTGGTGCCTTAGGATTTAAAAGGAAAAGTAAACCAGAGAAACCACAGGAGTTTGCTTCCATGTCCGAGAAAATCAAAAGCGGCTTGTCAAAACGACGACTTCTGCTTCAACAGCACTCAACATCTTTATCTTCATAGCTAAATACTAATTGGTATGGTGGCCACTTTAACAATAACTGCCAGAAAACTTACAAATAAATGTTATACGATCCGTGATGTCTTTATTATTATACGTGATAACAATCTTTACCATAAGATACAATATAAAGAAGGCTAGCGCCCTTGTGGTTATATCTTTGTAATTCTGTTTTCAATAAAATTGTATTTTATCTACGTGCAGACGTTGTCTCATTTTTGGGTTAATTGGTGTCTTCAGCTATTAGTCTTGTATTAAAATACAGTACAATTTCAGTTGTGTCATTTTCTTTCTCAATACGCACATTATTTTTTCTAGATACTCATGGAGTTTGGTCGTATCGAGATCATCATAAATATTGCTTCATAGCGTTGCTCACAACAAAGAAGGCACCTATTCATAATTACATCGCATCGTTGTGAGTTTTGACTGTCTTGTGTAGTTTTCCTATGTAACATTAATCTTTATAGTAATAGTGTCTCCATAATACTGTGTTCGTCTTCGCTTTGTATTTTAACTAAGACTTAAACTGCGTGTGTATGTATAATCTGTGTAGCTTAGGTATGCAAAGTATACTTCTGATAAGGATTTTGTGATTGCCATATATGGAGGATAAATTATAAGAGTTGATTGAAGCATCTCATTTTGCATTGCTTTGCTTGATGATCTAGCTGAGATCCCGGTACGAAGTATAGTGATAATTTGCTTGAGTATTTGTTTCTCAAGGGATTCCTTTGTAGCAAATGAATTGTAAATAGTAAATAGTGAACTTGATTTGAACATGTAAGGAACATGAATCTAGAAATTCATATAATATGAGAATACACTATTATACACGTAGTAAATAATATTTCATATGTGCGTTTAAATGAGATTGGGGAACTTGGGATTGTTCTTATAAACACGTACACCATGGGACACCCACTTAACGCAATCGGCTTATCGGAAGTCGGAACACACATCAGAGAGGAGGTACATGGACTTACAATACACATAAATCGTGCAAAACTATCGTGAATAATTAAAAGACAAGGCAAGGGATAGAAACTAAAGAAAGGGTATTCGTGGCATACAGCACTACATAAATAACCCATTACATAAAATGTAACATGTGAAATTGATAGAAATGTAAGAAGTTAGAGGTAAAAACAGAAAAAGAGGAACGAAGCTTATAAATACCTGGGTAGGTGCATACGTAGAAATATATTACGTATAAAAGGGTTTTTATATCTTATATCACACACTTGGTACCATTGTATTTGGTTCATTTATTTGCTGAACCATAATCATCAAGAAGAAATGGAAGGTACTGCTTAGAGAACAGACTAAACGCAATAGAAGCGAATAAATGCTTACTGATACTAGTAGACACCAACATATACACTATTAAGGTATTGATATAAGTATTGTTAAATATATAAAAAGAAATATTTGGAGTGTAGTATTTAGTAATAGGATAGATTATATGGAAGAGGGGCAATAAATGGAAAACGGGTATGTGTGGCTAAAGGGTTAAAGACTTAACCTCAACTCTATGGGGTGGGTGGTAGTGTAAGGGTATGGTATAGTTTAGTATATTATATACAGATAGATGTTTAGGTGATAGTATATATTAGGAAAGTCAGCACAGAGAAAGCAAAAGTAAACTACCATTTCATGCAAGAACACTATTCTCACTATTTACTTATTCTTCTGATCACCGAAGGCTATTTGTCTTTTAGTAATGGATTTCCACGGCTCAACTATAATACAGAAATACGGATTTGTTTATAAATGCGCTTATCCTTATATAAGCTAGTAGTACATATTACAGGGAGTTCATTCAGACGAAACGTATTCTCGTTTATTTATATGTATCACTCACATTCACACTCAAACCCTTAAAGTAAGTCGTATGGCTACTCCCTCACAATCAGACCAGAGAGTGTCATTCTCTACTCTCTTTAATCCAAAATAATTCAACCCTTTCACGGTGCTGATAAAATACTCTCGATTAGCTAATAACATGTAATTCAGTCCAGTTCAATTGCTTTACATACATTTCCCTTTTACGCTTACAATTATATACTAGGCCAATGATAAATTACAACTTTTACAAATCTTTCTCCCAGTGTCCAGTAAACATAATATTTCATCACAATAACATAGCATTGTACCTTTCGAAAATTGAAAACAACTTTCCAGCTTAGAATTTGCAAATCTATGTAGAAAAAAATTGTGTCTCACGTTCGCGTACCGGAATGCCTTACCTATGCTAAATACCGGAGCATGTGAGAATTGAGAAATTATAGCCTTATTAGTTGTTTCATTTTATGCCGCTTAGAAAAACCTTATTAATAACGCAAGAATGGAGAGTAAAATATTTAGGAAGAATTCGTGTGGATACTTCATCTCGTCTCATCTCGATCCTCAACCGTGATAATGCATGCTACAGCTTAGGAGCTAATTCACTTTGACTAATTAAAGCCTTTTTCCTTCTGATTACTAAGCGCACCACTGCACTATTCTCTGTAGAATTAGTTTAGAGCATCCCATTCACTTCCCCTTTGATAAGTGTACCATCCTTCTACTACCATATTATGTATACAACTGCATAGAAATGCGATAGCAGATAAAATAAAAAAAATTTAAGACACTACTATATACCTACTATGCTTACGCACAACCTATTTATTTACATACTTTTTAATGTAAAATACTATACTCAATATATAATCATGGTTGTGTACTCAGCATGCATACACTATAAACATTAAGCAAAAGAATTCTCAAATAGAATGGTAAATAATTTACAAATACAATTAATAATAAATGTTTACCTACCTATAGTATGCTTGAGAAAACCGTATTTTTAAATTTTCCTAGTAATTTTGATTTTGGGGCAATTTTTTGGTTCCAATAATTTTAATAATTGAGTGCACATTGTTGTCGCAACTTATCTTCGTTAAGAACTTGATCTCATCTACATAAATGCCACATTGTAATGCCTAACCCATTAGGTACTAAAGTATAATATTTTATTATTTATTTTATAATTGACAATGTTGCCTTAAACTTGTTATATTTGCCACATAAATGTGGAACATGGAAAATAATAATAATTACCTATAAATCTAGCATAGTCGGCACCGGCAGTGCGAGTATAAATCCTTTGAGTTCAAAGTCGAGCCACTTAACTATCTCAAGCACACTTATTATATGATTTCAGGCTTAATTATCTTCCTCCCAAATCCTTCTAGGGACATTTTGCAATTTCGCATATTCCTATCGTTATCATGAAGTAGTAGAGCGCCAAAGATATCTTTCTGTAATTAAGTATTCTCGTTAGCTAGATATTGATGACTATACAGATAGCTTAAATAACAGTGCTACTGTTGTATCATGACTTTGCTAGTTTGCTTCATCTAAATATATAGGGGGCAAACATATCTCTATTACGTAAGTTAGTTCTACATAATATATTACAAAAACCGTTTCCTTAATTCTATATAAAGAACAGCATACCATACTTACCTTTGCATTATTACACTGTCATTGCTAAATATCTAAGTATGCTCATTATAATTTCCACAGGTAATTTTTGCAATATCAAATGATTTAAAGATACTAAACTTTCTAGGTAAAATTGAGCCTATAAGGCATTAACAATTAATATTTTAGTATATCATGAACGTATAGGTATGCCATGAAGAAGAATACTTTCAGGAGAACTCAACTGAAGCCTGAACGAAATTATTGCTGTTTCAGAAAATTACTTTAGTACGACAAACACGTTTGAAGTAGGCATTCAAAGTGCAATTAAAAGATACAATTATTGAATGTATGTATACTCAAATGACTGATTTGGAGACACACTTTTGTAAGTTAGTTGTCAGAAAAACTGGCATTCGATGCCTTGCCATTTGGAATTTATAATGGTGGGATAATAATAGCAGCAGTGCATGGCAGAGCAGGGCATAGTCAATAGTGGGTAGGTTGCTCGGGCTCGTGATTTTGTGAGCATTGTGGTATGGGGGGTAACCTGCTGCTTCGCTAATATATGTGACATTGTTGGGTGACAATCGTATTTGGTTCTGGGTGAATGGCAGCCGAGAGTGAGGGAAGAAAGAAAGTAGGAGTGGTGGAGTGAATTAAGTAAGTTAAGGAAGGACGGAGAGAGAAGAATGGATTTATGCGGCTGAGTTCTGATTGATGATATTTTGCGGATGGCATTTGAGTGAGTGCAATTATGATTGCGGAATAAAGTGGAAGTGAGGACCTATGTCGTCGAAAAGTGAAGGCAAGGCAAGCAAACTTGGTGGCTCAGCCATAATTCAACTCTCTCCTTCTCAGCATCTTTACTCTCCAGTCAATTCACATCTGTTCTCTATATCATTTATGTTATTCCATGGCCACGGCTTTTCGTATATGATATAGTACATAATAAGAAATATCTGTAAGTATACTACATAATACATAATATAACATAACACTAGAAGACTAGAACTACGTATAAAGAAATATTATTGCTGTCTTGAGTTGGTGGAGTTCGCTCGAGTTGAGTAGAACAAATTTCGCTGGAGAAGTGAGAGAGAGAACTTCATAAATGATATGGATTATGGATGATGATGGAGGAAACTGGAACTGGAGTCTGGCTGGGAATCTGGCGGAGACTGGTGTGGTTTGGCATTGACTGGCAGAGGCATAGCAATATTTGGTCGGTGTTTGCCTTAAACAGATCGACAGCATCCACTTGCTGCCCTTTCATCTCTACACATTCCCATTACCGGCCTACAAATACTTCAATTTGCGACCAAGTAGAATCACACAATGCTCCCGGTGTAAGCTGGGCAAATATGTAAAGAAAAAACGCATCTCTCACCCACTCTGCCTTACAACTTACAACACTACACTAGTATATATAAATATAAGTAGCAGTTACCCATCCTACTATTTATTATAGGTTACTCGTATAGCTTTTCAAATTATGATGTTAAGCTTAAACATCTTATATGGGCTACACATACGCAATAGTAAGTGTTAGTTATATCTACATTATATTCCAGCATCAATAACAAACGAATTTCATGCGATATTTCTCTCTTATCCAATAGCTACTAAGAATCTTACCCACGTTTCTTATCCTATACTTATCTTTTCAGTAGTAGAATGTATACATTGATCAATTTACTTGTTTATCGTCGGTGCATGATGACGAAGGGCAATGTGGAGAAATTTTCAAAACTAGAGATCAAGATATGAACACAATAGTAACTTATTAGTTTGCTGATACATTGATTCCAATAATAATTAAGCAGATAATTTTGAGCTTAAGGTAAGATTTTATTGAAAAAGAATTCCAAACACGACTGTTTACCATACATTCTCACGTTTCCCTCCGCTTCTACATTCTACTTAAAACATTGTACACATTGTGCAAAGGTACATAATTAATATGCTTTCTCAAAATCTCGTGTGGTAATGTTATAATTTGAATAACGTATGTAAAAATTAGCTAATCTTAATCGGGTATTTATGGTAACTTGGATCTGCGTCTCGACCCCTTGAGTCTTTACCTCCTGAGTCTTTACCCCTTGACTTAGTATAAGGGTATAAATAAGGGTATAAAATAGGATGTAGTGTAAGGGTGTAACCTAATCAATTTGGAACAAACTAGGATGTTGGGCAGTAGGAAAAGTTGGGAAAAGACTCTAGGGGTAAAAACTCAATGGGTTAAAACGGGTAAGGGGTACAGACTCCAAGGAATTTAGACCCGATACCAGTTTAGGCATTTTGGGTTTTACAATACAGGGAGTGTATTTTGGTGGGCATAGTGCGCCCACGGGTTGAAGACGTCGACCATTTTTCAAGAATACCCCTCTCTGAATATACATTAGGTAATGAAATGGCCCAATGTAGACATATAAAGGCACACGACGTGACAATAGCATCTTGTAGATTTAGAAAACAGGAGTAGTGGATTTCTATTGTTACAAAATATATCTACTATCTTCAATCCTAGATTTAGTCCGGATATTCAATACTCGTAGCATTGCTATATTTATGCTTACTCTGCCATGTACATGCATGCATGCATGTAGTTGGTAACTGCCGTTTTTTCCGATGTCAACACTCCCGATTTCTTATTCTCCAGGGATTTAGTGATCTCGTGGAATCGACACAGGCGTCTTTTTCCCCTTTCACTTTGTTCAGTTCAAAATCACAATCAGACAACAGATGAAAGATTCTCAATGCCAAAACGGAGTCACTCTTTTCTGTTATACAGTAGTTTTACGGATGTCCATATAGTCTCCATAGTATAACAATGCTGTTTAAACAAGCCAGGTAACACTATTGTAACTACACACTATCTATTTTTCCGGTATATAAATATATGATTTGTACATTTCTATAATAGCCGATAGTTTTATCTATACTAGTTACATAGTTACATAGGAATCATATTATAGTTGGACAGATATCATCTCTTCTTTATTTTTTTCAACTTACCTTTAGACCATACGATATTTGAGTTGAGAATTTCTTGGGTACGTTTTGCATTATGAAAATTTCCTATGCGCATTCAAAAACTATTCTATAGTCCACAATTTTTGTGTCGGGCTTGCAAAATCTGAGTTTATTAATTGTCAATAAATTAACGTTATAAATGAATTGCAGTTGCAAGACACTTGATTTAGTTCTATTCTTCACTAGGCTATCCATAGTAGCATTACATATTAAATTATTTTATATAGTAGGAACTTTGTTTCTAAAAATAACATGCTATGGTATAATATGGAAAGGTAATTTGCATTTACTCGCTGCTTCCAATGAAGCTACATTACATGTACATACATAAATACAATATGCCATAGTGTGTCTTACTTAATATCCATATTATTTATTTGTAGAAATGCACAATAAAATCGTATCAAAATTCCGAACTTGTAGTATGTAAACCGGTTTTGATAGTAAAACATTAAAGCGATAGACAATAAATTCTATCTTAGAATACGCATTGTGTTAGTCATCGATCTGTTTGTACTCTGCTCTGTACTTAAGCCTGTTTGTCTTTTATGTCAAAAAATTAGCTTATCTTATCTGCAACCATAAAGCATTTGATGCAAAGTTACTAATTAGATTAGAGTTACGATTGGACTAATAATGCATAATGCATATTATACTACTGAATACAATGCAATGTTTACTCTAGTATCTTTATTACTAGCTGCACACTGAACAGGGCACATGCACTAAAGATAGGAAGGTAACAGAATGCACGTTGAACTAATTCTTAACTCTAAATGCAACAAAGAATTTTTTAACATGTTGGTGTTATTTCCTTTATTAAAATTAAAAGTAATAGCTTTAATTCCTGAATGTTAATGTTTTATACAAACTTGCTCTAGTTACACAAAATGCTAGTTAGGTATACTACTATGTTGTTGTATTGATCGTACTATTTTACAATTGATAGTGATAGTGTAGCTATTATTATTACCCAATACTGATATGAATAATATTATTATTTGAGATGTAAGGTAATCAATCTCTACAGGAGTTTATAACAGTAGCAACAAATACCCTACATCTATACACAATGTTTATTGGTGAGAACATATTTATATCTACCATGAGACGAAGTATGTATTAAAGCTTAAGCTGTAATAGAAAAACATGCAAATGATTTTAGCATCTTATGCAATAGTCACTTAGGTTATAGAGGATAAGGGTTTTTAATTACTTATTTGCATCCACTAACTAGTACTGCATGTGATACAATTAAATATTGCTGATAATTTTCAGGAATAGAGTAACTAACGATAGCAAAATGATTGAGATCAATGGTAACACAATATTAGAGTACAATTGGGAAATTAGTTAGCCGAGTACGTAAAAATTCAGGATTTCGTACAGCTATGTGCACTAATTAAGTTATGTATTAGTATTAGGTATTGAAAGACAGCATTGAGCTCAAGGGATATAAATAGCTCGTCAGACTGGAAAACCATCATTCAATCATCTACCACAGAAGCTTCTACAGCAAACAAATCATTTTAGCAAAGTTCGTCTACATAACCAAATCAAAATGTTCAAGGTATACATTTCAGTTTAACAGTGATTTAGTCGAATTTGGGGGAAAACTATTCTATTATTTTACCAAAATTCAAAAATTTGAAACGTGTTTTTAAAAAAATTTCAGATCACCGCTCTCCTCGCTTTGGTTGGATGTGCCACCGCTGGAAATGTAGGACTTGCTGCTCATGGAGTTTTGGCTGGCCCAGCAATTGCCGTCCAGGCCGCTCATCATGGACACGCTGCTGATATCGGCGCTTTGGACAGAAATGTTCATGCTGTCGCTGCTGGTGCCCACGCTGGAGCTGTCCGTGACGCTTTGGCCATCAATGGAGCTATTGCCACTGTCGCTGCTGGAGCAAATGATGCCGCCATCCGCGATCAAATCAACCTCAACCGTGCTGCTGAAACACTTGCCCTCATTGGACATGACAGCGTTGCCAGAAACGCTTTCAGTTCCGCTGCCATCAACAACTTCGCCAATGTTCGCAACGCTGCCATCCAAAACGACCAAGTTGCCTTCTCTCGCTTCGCTAATGCCCAATTCGCTGGCCAAGTAGGTGCTTATGGAGCTCCAGTCATCGGAGCTTACGGAGGCCCAGCTATCGGCGCTTATGGTGTTGGTGCTGTCCCTGCCGCCTACGGAGGACCTGTGGCCTTTGGAGGAGTTCCAGTTGGTTTGGGAGGTGTCGCCCACGCCAAGGGAGGTAGAGTCCTTTTGTAAATGACTGGAATAGCTATTGATGAAGATATCTGAGAGCATGCAGAAAGTAAGACAGTGTTGCTGCTACCCTATTAACTATCACCCTCTGACTTTTCCACTTTCCTCCGTCTGTTCTTCCTTTCGTTTATTTTCGTCTCGAATCTCTATGCTATTGCTTTTTTACTTCCCCATTTCCCTTCTGTCCTTGTTATACTAATCCTACTAGCTTTTCTTTTCGTTGTTCTGTTGTCCACTCTTCACTTCCACTCTTCTTTCCATGTACTGATCTTAACGTGCCCACTTGTGTCTACTCTACATTTCTAACGAACTTTCTATTTCTTTTGCCTACTTTCTCTAATGTTGGGCTATAAGTCTGTCTAAGTACGCTTCACCATTTTTAAATGCCAAATAGAAACATAACAATTTTTAATGTGTTTATGTGCTTGTAAGATTAAAATAAAATGGAAACCCAATAATCATAAATAACATAAATATTAATAATATCTGAGTGTATGTATGTAGTTCAATTAACACATCACACATAACTTTATATCCGCATCAATTTCTATATTAACACTATCATAATCATAATATTATATATAGCTTCCGTATGCGTTGTCCTCAATATAGAAGTACGATCTCTAGGTAAAAATTTGGCTTGTAAAGTAAAAGAAACTTTTATTAATTTAATGACATCAACATACTTCACCACAGACACTTAATTACACCTTTGATGACCACAGGCACTTCGTTATTAATATTGTTACCCATAGTGTGTTTTCTATCTGTACACAAATACATCTTCAATACATAGGGAACATTATAAAGAGTATAGCCGTCACACATGAACTGAGTAATTCTACGTCATTTATACAAATCTGTATTTATGATGACTCGATTTTCAAAACAGATCTTTTTATCAATAGGACAGAAACACTGACATTGCTCTCAAAATACATACAATAATATACTGCGCTTTTATAATTAAAAGTACAAGTTTGGAATAAAACAAATATTTGGAAAACGACTCCTCCTCTAACAACTACAATAAATATCGACCCAATGACTTTTAGCCAAAGTCAATGGCGATTAATATTCAGCCGTTTAAGAATTGGTCATCATATACATAGCAAAAAGCCTTAAGAAAAACTAATAAAGGAAACTCTCACGGGATAATATTGAAAAGTATGAGTACTTGGCAAACGAGACTCATTAGCCTAGGAGATAGGGAGTATATAGAGCTGCCTCATATCCTCTGCTATACGATAATACTTAACATTTTAATTTTTAAGTACTATCATTTAAATGGAAATTAAATTTTTACATGGTAATGGATAATCCAGAACACATCTCAAACTTAATTTCCTGTTCTGTATAAACATTTGTTGGCAATGACAGACATTTAAGATATGCAAGTTTCAAACTCCATAATCGAATTAAAAAATTAGCATTATATAAATACAAAATTTGATTAATAAACACTCTGCACCCTGAACTGACAGGGGACAAATACTGCTATCTCCTAGACATTACCTGTAAAGCATACTATTACAGTTGTGCTGGCCAAATAATGCATACCTACGCGAATAACATTAAAAACACTATACTTATTCTCCTATAGCAAAGGAATTAGTTAGGACTTGTAATATTTTTGTATATATTAACAACAAAATGTTATGCAGTTTCAGGCTCCATTGGAGTATCCTCCTCTTCCTCCTCTTCAGGATTTTCGTCTTCCTCAATTTTTTCTACTTCTCCATCAGCAGGCTTCTCATAAACTTTTTCTAATGGCGATATTACAACGCCATCGTCCCATACTGTAGGAATAGTCACGATGTCAGCTGCAAATCAGGAATAATTTGTTATTTCATAATATAATTATATCAAATACTACTAATAATTTTACATAACTTTTTTTATGTTACATATCCACTAATGTTATAATTGCAATATTTTATAATTCTGTTTTAGGAAAAAACACAGTAGACTCGACGATAATATTCCTTCCAGAAGGCAATTAGTAAATCGTTAAATAAAGATCCCCATTTCCTTTAAAAATGATAATGCTGCCCAGGCACAGTTACACGTAAAGATAATAAATATTTCTATTATATAAGCAAAAATACTTACATTGACTATCGGTTTCCAGTCCTAAAATGACTTTGTAGCCACCCTGCGCCAAAATTCTTAGAAGAGTTTGGGCCACACCAGTTGCCATATCTTGTTCTTCGTAACTGAGATTGTGACCTCTCATTGCGGTACCAGCATAACCAGGAAGGTACATGCCACATGACATCAGAGACAATGTTCGACGGAAAGCAACGTTGATGGGCAAAGCTTGCCGAGCAGGATTATTCATTACACAAAAGTGAGCCAGGAGGTCCAACATCCAAGTAGACAGTGGCAAAAACTCTGCATATCTTTGTCGCAAATCTCTTAAGATTCGGATGAGGACTTTAATTGTAGAGTTGTGAGCATTCTCCTCAAACCAACGACTATGAAAGATTTACAAACATTATAATGACATTATACCTAAGTCAAATTTATTATCCAAAGGTTTTTATAAATAAACATAGGCATTCCACAAAAAGAAAGGCAAATTACCTGTGTCTAATTGCTTGCCAATGCTCTGTCATTAACTTTGACTCTAAATGGATTTCAGGGTCCAGCTTTCGAAAATTTTGTGGTACAGTCGTAATGAAAACTCTTATAGTAGCTTGAACATTGCTTAAATCGAAACCCCGGTTGGTTACAGTCGAGCGTACACCTAAAATAGTCAAAATCCAATAATGTATAATATATAAGACATCAAAATGAACAGGACTGGCTGTATATTAGTAGACGTATTACTATTTTTTACAAATACTTACATTCAGTTTGGCGAAGCTCCTCAGTTACTCGGTTATTTAGTGCTTCGATTGCCTCCCGGGTTGGAAGTGTTTTTAAAATTACAACAAAATCTGCTGTTTTGTGCCCAGCCAAAATGGTTCCTTGCTTGAAAGATCCCACTTGTCTAACTTCGTCCACCTGCTACATAACGGACATCCAATGAAATTATAAAATATTCATAACCAATTAATTTGTTAAACTGCTAAATTCATAATACGACTTACACAGGCTTCAAATGTTCCTGGCGTTAAAATAAGCGTTTCCAAAATACCCTGCACACGCGTAACCAAATTCTGAGTTGTTTGTATTTCTTCAGTCGATGGCGAGAGTTCGGTATTTCTTTTCAGTAGAGCCTAGAAATTAAAATGGTCATACAATCAACCAATTAATCCATGAAGTTTTTTATAGGCTTACCTTATTCAATAATATTCTATTATTATTTCAAACGTTGGGGGCTATTTTCTCGTGCTCAGATTCGGTAGTAGGTAGTAGTGTATTGTGTTGCACTGGATTGGTGGGTAAATACCCCCAAAGTTTGAAACAACGTAAAGTATTAATGCATAAAAAGCCAATTAAATATACAACATAAATACAAAGTACAAGAGGGTACAAGTAATAATCGTATACTGTGTGAGAATACATGAAATTCTTCGTACGAACATCACATCACATTAAGTTTCGAAAAAAATTCACTATGCCCTATTCAATCAGTTGAGTCAATATGTCTATATACACTTGTTCTACGATGTTAATACAACTGTCCATTATGTTGAGGATTCAATTTAATATTTAATACGTCGTTAATTTATTACTACTTTAGAAGTATAAAGTATTATCTGCCAATCTCTATTCATTGAAAAATTGGAAAAGGGGTTTTTCTATCATAAGAATACGATTGTACAATATAAAATGTCACATCACACATTGTAAGCATTAATATAATCGTATCCTAAGTAGTTTAATTTTAACTTACTGCCGTCAAAAGAGTTTCTTCTGCTGCTGGAACCACGGAGGGGAATATATCCTCAAAAAAGGTCAAATCAAAAGGCAGCTTCCCATTATTCAAAAGTCGCATCTGACCTGAAGCATGTTGGTGTGCATGACCATTTCCCCTGTTCCTACGAACACGACCACGACCACCGGAACCACCTCTCATTTCAATCTCTGAGGGACTATGGACGAAATCTAAAAACAGAGGAATTGCGACATTAAAAAGGTTTTCAAATAATACTTTACTTAATATTGAATATAAAATAATATATAAATGCGGTTTTACGCAAATGATTTGTTCCCCGTTTTCTCGGCCTCTTCTTCACTATTTGACAGACCGGGAGCAAGGAGTAATAACAACTAAACTACAATATGCCCAATACTTACCACTACCACCAACACCAAAATCACAGCGGGTTTCTGTACTAGGACTAGGACTAGCCGGCTGCCCAGAGTTTGCTATGCCTATAGTAGTAGGAATAGGACGTCCCGACTGCTGCTGAGGTCCATGTCCCATTGCCGACTCTGCTTCTTCCCTAGCTAAAGCTCGCCTGGCCTTCATATTTTCTTTTCGTCTCTCCTGTTGGTGCTTCTTCCGGTAAGTATACATAATCAGTATATGTTAGAACTTATGAAGGGTTGTCTTGTGTTATACAAGTACTATCTCGGCTCTCGCAAAATTTTAAGGTCACTAATTCGACTCCCTTGTCACGAGTAATACATGATCACCACTCGGAGCAACTGAGCCTTTTAAAAATAACCGGCAAATTCCTTCCGTCTCAGATTATAGAGCCAAAACAGTAAGGTTTGCTCTTGTGTTGAACAACGTTAATGCTGTTACAATTGTTACACTTTAAAATATTTTAACACTAGTACTGTTTAACAGCTTTACCGTTGTAACTGTGTGTAGTGTACGCTACTATTACATTAAACAATACAATATATTGTATTGTCGAGATCATAATGCATCATCGAGAACGAGTTGTATTGCAATACAACTCGTTCTCGATGATGCGGTATGCTATGCAATATATGCCGACAGGAGGTGATCTGTCTTGCTCGTCACGCAGGCAGGCATCATGCAAAACCTCAGCACCGAAACAGAATGAGTTTAAAATTGTGTCAAGTGAGCCCCAGCAAATCGGTTTAACCGATTCTGCTCACTTATCAAACTATACTATACTAAAACATTTATTTTAACTTTTTAGGTGTCAACAGTGCCTGTCTAGTATGTTCCAATCGTATTTACACAGATATTAATTATGGATGGCTTATCAAATCGACAAGGAGAAATTCAAAGGACGTATTAAGAGAAAGTATGATTTGTTCGATGTTAGAGTTATCGTTAGTGGAAAAGTGAAACGTGAAACGTAACATTACACAATATTTCAAAATATTGGTCGAAAATATGGTGTTTCATGACCGCAAATGGTCAAGCTTCATAATTCCATCACATTTAGACAGAGTAAAATAAAATAAAGCATTTTTTACTTTAGTTACACACATTTAAAAAAAATTAAGCCAGCGTATCACAACATTAATATGGGCTTTTAGTGACCCGAAAACCCCACGTTTTATTTAATGCATATGAGAGGAACTTTAGCAATGGAAATTAAGAATAAATGTTATTGGGTCTTATAAATAACTATTACTACTATTATTTATTACATATAACCTTATATAGTATAATTTTAGTGGGTAAGGACGGTAAGTATTCAGTCTTCTGGAGATGCATCAGAGAGTATATTATAGAACTAAAACTATCTTATAAGGCTCTTTACTTAGGTTACAACTTCAACAATCTTATCTCTCTTAAATTAAATTGTTAATTCTTCAATAATATTAACCTTAAATTAAATCATACGCTAATCAATGATAATCATTTTAAGTTGAATGATACACTAAACAATAACCATAATTAAACTTAAATCAATCATACACCAAACAATCATTATTAGCATATTAAGTTAAATCATACGTACTTAAACAATCTTAACTTTGTTATCGTTAAGTTCTATAGGAACTAAAATATATCATATCATGCTTTAACAACTATTACTTAACTTTTTAAAAGTTTTAACTTAAAATATCGTAACTGGTAAGGGTTTTTAAAACATGTGATTCTCAGGCACATTAACAATCACAAAATACCGTATCATTAAATATGTAAATTTAACACAGAAGTCGTAAATACTGTTTGAGTGAAATATGTATGCTGTTTGAATTACAAATAAAGACTAGTATATGAGTATTTGTTGAGGTAGGGGGATGTTCCGGAATTTTTCTTATTTAAGAGTCTTCGCCAGAACTGTCTGGTTCAAAACCGTCATCTTTAAGAGTGTATTCGTCCTGCAGGGGCGCAAAATTGGCCCGGTGCATGGTCAGGCCAAAAGGAGCCCCAATAGTAATTTGCTGCTCCGCAGTGCCGATATCCAAAGCATTCTCCTTATTGAAATGTTCTTTGCCTACACGGTGTCGTAATGTTGAACTCGAAGGTTCAGTTTCTGCAGAAGATGAATTTAAAGCTCCATTTGTTTCACCCTGATCTCCGGAGCTGTGTGTTTCGGCGACTAATACCTGCTGCAAAAAATTTGTTCCATACTTTTCAATAAAAGCCTCATTTTCGCGCTTATTCATCACATCACTAACACCCACCAAAACTTGTTTCAATTCACTCATAACAAACTCATGTGCAGCCTTAGTTTCATTAGCGTCCGATTCCCACTCATAAATATTTCTAGTGTCAATTTCCTCATCACTCTCTTCTCTTTCCGGTAACTGATACACTTCAAACTTTTCTGAACGATCAATACTACTAAACGCCCTGGGACAAGAGTGCAACTCTTCCTTTCCATGCTCATAAACAGACACAGAAGCACCATGGACAATATCGACCTCATCGGCTGAGTCAGATGACTCTTCAGCTTGTGGGACGTTTACAACGCTTCCAACTGATGTTTTGCTTTCAGTGTTATTAACTCGAAGCATTGAATTAACAATTTCTTCGTTCACTCGGGAAAGTCTTACCAATTTAGACAACATTACATTTGAATCTTGAACTAAACCCTGAATGCGCAATTGCGAGTCTTTGGGAAAATTGTCATTAACTGAATTTGATAGTCGCACTGGTTCACCATTGTCCATGCTGTTCTTCAACACATTAGCTATTGTAGAAATTTCACTAAATACGCTTACCATGTCGTTAGCAATTTTACTCATTTCCGTAGAATTTCTAAATAGTTTATTCTCACGGGTAAATCTTGAGGCCATGGGTTCACCATTGCCATTTTCAATTCGGAGGTATTGTGTACTCCTAAGAATAAATAAAAAATATATTTATCACAAAGATTTTAAATCGTACAGGAAAATTACAAAATATTGCATGTTTAATGCATTACCAGGTGTTGTATTCAGTCCAGGTGTTATTTAAGTGGCATTTCAAACTACCGAGCTCTATCAGTAAAGCTTCAAAATACGATTTGAGACAACTTGAATCTTCTACAGTCCTTGTCAACTCACTATGAGTCAACCGATAACAAAACTCCAAAATGGTACAGGCTACCACCTCGGAAACGTTCTAAATAATATTTATGACATTTATAAGTTAACATACATAACTAATACAGATATGCAGATTACATGCCTACACAGATTTAAGACTCTTACAGAACCATAACTTGTATAAACTTACAAGCAAGATCTCTACGTCTTTCACCACCGTAAAAGTGTTGGACTTATCAAGACCGCCGGAGTTCCAGCACAAGCCCTCAACGCTAAATTGATTACGCTTTTCAGCGTCTGGAGCCTGTAAGAATGCGGACACTTCCTCGTCATCTAGGGCACAATCCAAGCGCTTATGGAGCAGTAATAATACTGCGTAGCTTGAGCACAGGAATTTCTCGTCCTGTGGTTCTAAATCTCTGAAATTGAGTAATAATAATATTAACTCTTCTATTCTCTATACATATAAAGGATGACAATTAATTTGCTTCCTAATGTTAGCAGCGCAATATAATGCGACAATTATACATGTAGTATATATATAAATGTTAGATAAAAATCTGTAATAATCAGCTACTTACCGAATTTGAACTACATTTCTGAGTTCTGCCAGAGCCTTTGCTACAAAATTTATTAGCATGCAGCAGTCATAGCACTCATTCACAACACCTTCAACTTCTGACTTCGAATCCCCCAAGGGATACCAAATATATCTTAAAAAGCGAGATATGAGCTCCCCGCCGTGATTCATGGCACTCACAATCCACTCCCATGTCGTTATTTGTTCCCTATTGCCATAAATTATATTCAAAAAATAGTTATATTATTTACACATACAACACATATACTTACATATTAATACATTATAATACATATTTACAAAGTGCTGTCAAAATTGGCAACTGGCAACTGGGACATATGCATAAATTATTTATTGTTTATGAGTTTTAATGTCAACATTAAAGTTATCAAAGCTACAGTTCAAAATATATAAACTCCAAATTTATTAAAATAATATTTATTAGTCACCTGTTATTTTCTAGTGCTAGATCGCGACTTTCAAGCAACGACCGAAGAGTGTCCAGGTCATTCCGTAACGATTCATTCGTAGGAAATAAGGACGTCAAGTTTATGTACTTCTCCAAGAGCGAGTTATTTTCCATGCTTTCAAATATTTGTTGTGTTTTTTTTTCAAATAACGACAAAAATTTCAAAATCGCAAAATCAAATTATTCGATTGCAAAATTGGAAGTCCTTCTTCTCATTCTTACTTCGACTTCACACTCGCACTACCAGATCAGCTCGTCCACATGACACCGAAACTCTTTTGATTTCCCGCAAGTGTTTCATCCTTGCCTTCCTTGCTGTTCTACGTGTACGACTTCCTGCAACAAATATTTCTCACGTCGAGTTCCTTCGACTACGAGCTATACTCGAGCTACTACACTACTACACTAAAACTTTCTTCAGATTTGTTCAGGCGGCTTACATTCATTCAAATGTGAGTCAAAATACTATTGAGGTACAGTCACGTCACAAGTCTTTTTTAGTTTCCTGCTGAAGAAGGCTAGACTAGAAACTTTTAGGTGTACTACACTACGGGATTTCAGAATCATTATTGTAGTTAATTCGATAATCAAAACCAAATTCATATACTGTAATCTACTATTTTATTTATTTTTAATTTCCAGTGTTAACTTTTGATATTCACACTGCCGTGAGACAGCTCTTGAAATTGCGGTAAGTCCTATAATTTTGTCATGTTTGGGCATTATTGGGGTATTAAGCTAAATTAATGATATATTAATATAATATAATGCTATTAAACTATTGCCTATCAACTGTGGACTGTGACTATTGTTATAATATTATTAAAGAAACGACTTTTAGAAAGGGTAAAGTCCAAAAGTCCAACAGTAATCCGCATACTATTATAATCAGATCAAATAGAGTTTTACTAAAGTTCCAATAGTCTAGCAATATTATCATTTATTTTATTTCCCTTTATTGATTTAGATAAAATGAGCGAAAAGGTACCTGTTAGCCCGATTAAAAACTTTTTGGCTGGAGGATTTGGAGGAGTATGTCTTGTTGTTACGGGCCACCCTTTAGATACCATTAAGGTAAATATTTGTATAATGTATACTAATTTTTTTTTTATACTTCGTGTCATTGCAAAATCAAAAACCAATTAAATATGAAAATCAATGCCAACTTTTAGGTAAGACTGCAAACACAACCTGTTCCAGCAGCTGGTCAATCACCTTTATACGCCGGAACTTGGGACTGTTTTAAGAAAATAGTAAAACTTGAAGGTGTTAAGGGCCTGTATAAAGGTATTCATGATAAATAACATAACATCAAATTATCAAATAATAGATGTTCTGCCTGTATTTAAGCATTTATTGATTATTTTAATATATTCGTTTTTTGCACATAATCTACATTTTTATGTTTTAATAGGCATGGGAGCTCCAATTGCTGGAGTAGCACCGATATTTGCATTGAGCTTCTTTGGATATGGAGTGGGGAAACAGATGGTTGCTAGAACCCCAAACGAAGAACTGAGTGCTCTACAAATGTTTGCTGCAGGAGCAATATCAGGTGTAATGACAACCGTTGTAATGACTCCTGGCGAGAGAATTAAATGCTTGCTGCAGGTCTGTTGGACTTTTTAATACGAAATATATTATTGTATGTATGAGTAAAAAAATGATTAGTATGTTACGCATATTTTATACGCTAGCATTTATTATATATAAGTAGATATTACATAAAATAATTAGGCTATTTGGAAAATTTTGAAAGATATTAAATATATTATGTAGGAATGCCTTTGACTGCCTTTGATTGGTCATGTAATTAAAAAATATGATATATGTAAAGGACAAAATGATTAATGACTAACGTTTCTAGATTCAACAAGGACAAGGAGCTACTGTAAAATATAATGGACCTATAGATTGTGGTATTAAACTTGTCAAAGAAGGAGGGATTCGAAGCATCTACAAGGGAACCTGTGCTACACTAATGAGAGGTAGATAAAAAATTATTTTCTATGAAGTTGTGTTTTTATGTAGAATGATAAATGTAGATCAATTTTATCCCATTCTTTGTGATTTCAATAACTTGGCCAGTTTAAGTGCTTTTTTAGATATCAATGCTGAACGATTTGATTGTAGATTACTTCCAAATTGGCGTTCCACTATTCTGGCAGGTTTAGTAGGTTTCGGGATGAGGAGCCTTGAATTGGTGGGTGGAAGGGTACTTAAAGTTGCTGGATTCGTAGTTGTAGGGGATTGAATTTTTGATTCGGTGTCAATTTTTATTGTCGCCTTGTGGATCGTCGTTGCTGTTGTTGGAATTTCAGTTTCCTTGTTAGCACTGTTAGTATTTTCAGTTTTAGTTGGAGGAGAAGTTGTGTGATCATTTACTGCTGCCGAGTTGCCACTGGTTGGTGGTGATTGAGTTGTTACACCAGTCAATACATGAGATTCCGTAGTAGTTACCTTCTGAGGTTTCCGTACCTTGACAGGCTTTGGAGTGACAAACATTTGTCGTTCGATTTCTTTCTTTAAGGCCCACTTTGTAACATTATTGCTCGATATGTTTCGGGAGATGAGGGGCGGTGCCGCAGTTACTGTTTCTGGTTTTAGCTCGGTGCAGTAACTAAGTTGCTTTTTAAGGATTGTGAAAACATTTTTGTTTGCAAATTTAATTGGCGTCTCACATAATGGAGACACTCTCTTCTCATATACGTATTTAACTTGGAAGGAAGCCCGATTGATATGGCTGCACATGCTTCCTTTGTCGTATTGCTTTTGACAGAAGGTGTCATTTTTTGCAATGTAGTATCTTTTGACTTTGTTAATTACATCCACATTCCACTTGGCCATTTCGCAGGAGCAATGCCAAGGATTCATCTCCAGTCGTATCATTTTTGCAGGAATTGTATTGAAAAGGTCACTGGGCAAGGATGTAAGTTTATTGTGGTTCAAGAATACTTCTCTCAAAGACAGTTGCACGTCAAATAAGCCAGGGGGAAGGAATGTTAATTTATTGTGAGATAGATCAAGTTCGATTAGTGAGTGCAGTCCATAAAATGCGTCCATTGATATTTTCTTTATGGAACAGTTTTTCAGTATTAGCTTCTCTAGTTTTGGAACTTCACTGAAAGCATCATAAGATATTCTGCTGACAAAGCCCTGCATGGTCAAGGATTGTAGCAAAGGCATTCCCTTCAGCATAGGTCTTTCCAAGAATCCCATTTTTACATTCATAATATCAAGTCTTACTAAGGAAATCAGTCCAAAGAAAGAATTTGGAAAGAATTCTATTTTAGTGATCGGATCCCCAAGATATAATATTCTTGTTGAATTCATAACTTCAAAAGTGTTTGGGAATATTGCTTCAATTGGATTATACCGAAAGTCGGCTACTTCTAAATGAGGAAAAGGTGGCAGAGACAATTCAGACAAATGGGTGATATTGTTGTAACTAACGTCCAATTTTTGAAGGTGTAGCAATCCAGCAAGCCCCACTGTCTGTAAATTCAAAATTCTATTTCTAGCCAGTGACAAGGTTGTAAGGTTCATAGTGGCGTAGAACGCAAAGTCGGGTAGAAATAATAGGTCGTTGCTTTCCAAGAACAGGGATTTTAAATTATTTAGCTTAAAAAACATGTCCCAACTTATGTCCTGCATATTGCATCCGGATAACCGAAGGTGATTAAGGTTCAATAGATTAGTGAAACAAACTGCAATTTTTGGTTCCATGCGGTTTTGGTTGGCTAACTTATTTCCCTTAGATTCTGTTTTGTATACACTGTAGGGCACAATTGGGTTCTTCTCTTCTTTGTCGGGTGGTGCCAAAAGCAGTAACTGAGAGCTGATGTCATTGCTTATTTCATTTTCATTCGTGGTATAATTAATTCTTAGAAACTTTGTTGTTAAGTCGTGAACTTGATTTTCAACATTCCGTTGCAAGAGAATAACTCTTTCAAGGTTAAGATACAATAACCGTTTCATATTAATGAAAGCGTCAGAAGCCACACTGAAAGATGTTTTTTCTTGCTCCCCATTCTTAGACGAATACCCTTGCACTTCGAGTCCGACTAATGAGTTCAGATTTTCCATATGGCGCCTATCCAAAGTTAGATTCCCCGATCCGGGGGCTTGCAGTAGCGAAAGAACCTTCACATAAGAACAATTTAACGTACGTTAATTATTCTGAATAACTGAATACTAAATTATTTTCTTGTCCATTTTTACTTCAGTCTCATAAAAGTTACCTGAGTTCCTAGAGGAAGGCTTCGAATTGTTTTGAGCATCATTTTTGGAGAACTACTTCTGATAATGCAAGTAACCGTTCGCATTGTGCCTTCCTGACGTTGTTGTGCTTGAGCAATTGGGTTGTCCATAACCTATATAGACAGATAAAATATGCCCGCAATTTGTTGTTTGTATTCCCCATGACGGCAGTAATATGTACAATAATTATTTTTTGTAAATTTAGACACCTACCTCATTGTGTTCGGTATAAGGATTGAATTGTATATGAGTAAGGTCGTCTTTTTGAGTACTAATGTCATTTTCCACCCACCTCCAAGAAGCTAAATTGGACATATATTCAGGGTAACATATGCAATCCGCTGGACAATTGTCCTCTGTTGCATGAATTACATTCTGAAAAACAAAATTATTTATAATTTAATCAAAAACTACTGTTGACAAAATTTGAAATTATATTTAACTGTAATAGTATTATATCTGTTAATTGCGACTAGGTCTTGGTTATCCTTAAAACTGTTATAATACTTTTCATCATGAGTTATTTAGAAAACAATTATTTTTTACCTTGGAAATATGGAGAAACAAAACGAAAACAAACGAAAGTAATGTATCCATGGTGTATTGCCATGCGAAGGAATGGTTATTGTGCTCAATACTAAGCTCATCTCAGACAATTTAATTCTAAACTTAGGGATTGGGGTGATACCGGAAACTACCCAATCTTTTCCTGTTACGAGCTTATCTACACAGCTTCCGTGCTAATGATAAAACTAACTTGTCGGAATCATGGCCACATTTTGTTCAGATGTACTCTTGACGAACTTCATTTCACACTAATTTCGGTAGCTATATTTATCCAGCTACTAAAGTATAAACTTAATATCAAGCTGTAGTTCTTGAACGAAAGTGTTCTATCTACCTACTTATATTTATATAAATATCCAACTAGTACCAGACTAAAGCTCTTGTAAAAAAGAAGCCTGACCATCAAATTAAGTTGTCTACTATATTCTATATTATGTCAATACTTATCTCATATAGGGTAGTATACAATCCGAGTGTTAGAATGAGAAATGCCATTTTCGAAGATTACCGAGGGATGCTATAAATATAAACATTTTATTATAATATATGTACAGAATATATTTACTTTCTCGTAGACACGCTGGTATTTAAAGAAAGTTTCTCATCATCTGTATACAGAGGAAACCGGCTTAATTATGCTTGTTTGGCTAACATATATGCATATAGAATTCTGCTAAACTTCCCTATGATATAAAAACGGAGAAATGGTCAAATTAACCATATAATATAATGTAATAATATATTATGTGTTGTGCTGTAAAATTACTGCAATTTTATGGTAAATTGGCTATTTTGTTACCATTTGAATAAGTAGATGCTACAAGTTGTGTTTAGCAACACTTAGAATATTCAGTTGTGTATGTACATATATATATATAGTTGAGGATTATTTTTGATATAATATTTTCCTTTTTATAGACGTTCCAGCCAGCGGAATGTACTTCATGACATATGAGAGACTTAAGAAATTTTTGACGCCTCCTGATAGTACATCATTGAGCCCATTTAGAACGCTATTTGCAGGTGGCATAGCTGGAATACTGAATTGGGCTGTGGCTATCCCTGCTGATGTAATGAAAAGCAGGTTGCAAACCGGTAATATAATTACGTAATTTTATATTTTTGAGTATATTTGCAATGCCATATTATGATTATGATTTATATTATAAATGCCTAATTTACTAATTTTAGCACCGGAAGGCACTTACCCAAGAGGCGTACGAGATGTATTTGCCCACTTGATGAAGACGGAAGGACCTAAGGCCTTATATAAGGGATGTGTACCAGTTATGATAAGAGCTTTTCCAGCAAATGCTGCTTGTTTCTTGGGGTATGAAGTCGCACTAAAATTCTTAAACTGGAGTATGCCTTCTCTGTGATGATTAGTCTTTTATATGTTCCATTTTGAAATTCAAGACAATACACAAATCATTTGTATAACGCTACGTATACTAGCACACGTGTCTGTACACACCTGCCATGGTATTGTTACATAATATGATAATATTGTTATAGCAAACAACTCTTGATCCCCTTTACCTATTATATATCAAATATGAAAATAATTTAATTCTTACAATTATTAAGTCTATTAATAAAGAAAGTTTATTGGTTTTTTAACAATTATTTGACAAGTTTAAAGACATGGTTTACTTTAGAATAATTTACGTACCTACGATAATACCAGAAAAGTACCGACATTGGAAATTGTACAAACGTTACTTTCTGATGGTTTGTAACAATAATTTTTTCATTGCGGTATAAAATGCTCACAAATATTATCAAAGCTAAATAAATGATGTTGTATACATAGTCCAAAACTATCATTAGAGTTTTAGATATTATGATTAAAACAAACAAATAGGGGATGCTATTCTTATATCTACAGAATTTTATTCAGTCGGAATATAGGCAGCTGTGTGCCTTCCTTTATAGGCAATATCCCAGTACCCTTACTTTGGCCTTTAGTGATGGGAGAATTAAGTATTTATTGTTAGATTTCAAATCGTTGAAGGACAATTGCTAGATATAAGCTATTTGTATTATTGGTTACATGTGGATTAGTGGAGCATTTTTACAAATTACAAATAATAAATACACAAGTAGGGGTTTGAGCAAATTGTGATAAGTTTGCATACAATTGTGAGTAAGAAAAATAGTCAAAGAAATTATTTTCATACTTTATAATACATGTTGGTAATATAATATTGCAACAAAATGTAGACCTATCTGTGATTTAATTATAAGGCAGAGCTGACCTAATTATTTACTCTATATATCGATAGTGAAATTCATGACTATGGCGAATACGAAAGTGACACTGCTTATATTTTGTATAATGAATTGTAGTTTGCATTTATTTAACAAAATCGCCCTATTTTTCAATGATCTTCGATTAAACAATTAAATACAGTGGAAATGTTTTTTCTCCTTTTTCTCCAATGACATCTCACTAGTTTCTAGTGACTAGTCTCACATTATTGGATTATTCACTATTCCTTTCACATTTCGCTTACTGCTCCACATAAATTATTTTATAACATTAAGCATGGAAGACGGATTTGGTGGCCTATATCCCATTTTTCTACCCTCGGCACACCATGTTTTGGAGTATATTTGTACAAATATCCAAATTATTGATTGTAATGTAAAATAACTAGGTAGAAATAAAATATCCTATTTACCTAATTAATTACGCTAATGTTGAATATACTCACATCGATAATTATCTATTATCTAGTGTAATTCTTGCAAGCTATGTGACTGTAATAATGTGTTGTTGCAATCTTAAATAATTAGTATTCTAGTACCAGTGTGCTCCTTTTTTGAAAAGGGAGCAATATAGAAAATTAATTGTAAGACTCCTGACCTGACTATAACTCATGTACGTAATCTATTTATATGTCAGAAGTAGTCATCTAGATACAGTTTTTAAATTAGTGTAATGTCCGTTGACGATTGCTTGGAATATCCTTCCCAAACCATTTCTGTACAATAAGGCCATACAGAAAATGATTATTAACCATCATTTAACAAATCAACAAAGCACAACGAAGTGTATTAAATCGTTTTTTGGAACCCTTTGGTATTTTGAGGAAAAAGTGTTATAAAATGTATAGGGTAGGTAAGACCTATATAAAAGTTACATTGGACATTTCAAACGGTTACTATTAATAATTACATTAGTAACATAAAATGGATACTATTATATTTTTATCTAACATCTATAAATGATTATTCGAGCAAAAGTATATCAGAAAAGCGAGTACTTAATTTTTGTACAAATATTCACCAAAATGGTATTGTGCACTAGGAGAGTTTAGATCCCCAAATAGGGCGAAACTTAACTTTAATCGAATTACCTATAGAATCAAGAGACCACATTGGAAATACTTTTCAGTTTTTATATCTATTGATACTTACACGTTGTCAATTCATTTTTCTGGATTAGTCATAGTCATAGTCTTAGTCGTCATATATTTAGAATGTTTTAAGAAACTCTTCAGCGCAGATTCTGGCTCTTGCATTTACAGCCAATTTCATTTCACTTATTTCCTTATCAATTTCTTCCATAAAATGGATCACAAAGTCAACAAGTTTGTGCTTGTACATCTGTTCTGTGTGAAAATTCGTAATGAGGAAACTGATGTCATATCCCTAAAACAATTATAAACAGTTTTTCATTTAAGTAATTGAAAGTGTAACTGGCAGTGTGGTAAGATACATCAAATTTTAATTAGGTGGGCTTACCTCTACAGGCTTTCTTCTCAGCACAACAAAACTTTCAGCCCTCATCATCATGAAGCGCATGAATTTGTGACACAGAATTTTTTCAATTTCGTCAGCTTGTTTAATAGCTATACTGACACGTATTGAGTTAATAGACGCTTCTATTAGAACCTTTTCTTTTTCATTTCTACTGATTACTACTGGATGCAGGAGCAACTCCCTACTGGCCCTATAATTCAACAAACACATCAGATAACAATAATAATTTAGTGAAATGACAAGTCATATTTTACGGAGAAGCCGAACGAATTGACAAAGACAACCGATAAATCTATGTACTCATCCCACAATGGGCTTTGGACAAAATGCACGACCAACCCGAATTTTGGGGCTTAAGAGTAGCCATCAGAGGAAGCAAATACATGTGTTTTCCTACTCTATCACTCCATGGGGAACTCAATTAAAATTCGATTAATCCAAATGAATGAGCCACTTAAATTAAGCTTAGCTTTCAGGGAAGGAGACATGGTTTTGTTTTCGAACTATTATTTGCCGAAAACATTTTTTTAGAAAAAAAATGAAAAATTTTGAGGGAAAACTGGATATTTTTTCTGACTCAACTAGAAGTTAATTTAAAAATCGGTGAATCATGTGCCTGAGCAGAGCCTTGAAAAATTCGACTTTTTTTGATTACCCATTATTGAGATAGGCATGAGATCCTGAAGCAAAATTTTAGTAGTAGTTTACATGGGCGCGCTAGTTATCTTCTCATGAATTTGCTCCCATTGGAGGCTACCCTTAAGCCTCGAACTTCGGATTGGTACCCTTTGTTTTGTTATGTTCCCGGGTAGGGTATGGTTGGGTAAGATTAGGTTAGGCTAAGCCCCGAAATTAGGACAGGTCGTGTGGTGCACAGCTGCACAACTGTCGTGCATTATGTCGAATCCCCACACAATTATAATGACTTTAAAAACTAACATGTGTCTTTCCCTTTGTTCCCCTTCCTAGCAAAAAATAAGGCGTCGGTAGGCAAATATACAAAAGACAGCAAACTCGCCATTAAATTTTGACAATTTTAATGGTTAGTTTCAGAGATATTGACTTTAATGTAAAAAATTTCTATCTCTATCGAATTTATTTTTTCTTCCCTATTGTTTAGGATTTACAATTTGAAGCCCAATAGTCTGTACCGGTTGCTAAATGTCAAAACATTTCAGCTCCCCTTAAATTTTCCAGATTAGTCATACCTGACTTCCACTTCAGGCTTATTATGTCTTTCGACAACTTGAGAAGAGAAATTTTCCAGGCACATAGCAGCGGTCAGAGTGTGCCGAACCGCTGTCAAATAGGGACGCAATGTTGCTGCCTGTAAATTATAGTAATCATTGCATTGCATTACAAATACCAAAACAATAATAAACGGTCAAGTCAACTGTAGAAAATTATTGCATTGGGCACCTAATTACAAAATTGTAATTGTAATACTGAAACCATAATACTGTAGTTATATGATATAGGTGTAAACCCAGCATTTTGTCCAAATAATCAAAAGAAAGAGCAAAATTTCATTGTAAAAATGTTATAAAAGGCTGATTCAGATCATTTAGTTATTCATATTACTTTACGTTAATGTGCATTTAGTAGTTTAGAGCGGTCATTGTAGTTATGTCACTGTAGTCATTCATTATTAGAATACCGGGTGTTTTAGACCTTCCTATACAAAATAATACTCTCCTTTATCTTTTCTATCTCGCCGAATTGACTTGCCCGACAGACCCCCTCAAGGCTTTAACTAAAACACCTTCTTGTGTCTTGAGGGCGGTATAACTTGCATCCATTTGGGTAACATATATTGCACATTAATTGTCAAATGTCAAAGTCGCTCCATACTCAGTTACTGAGTATTGATTGTCAATATTGATCATTTATGAATAAAATATTTAATCTAATTGAGCACAAGAAAAGAAAATCATTGAACTTATTATAAATAAAAAGTGAATGAAAATACCATTTCTGACGGCCTAGGTTTGGAATGCTGGACTAAATAACAACTGGAACCAACGAGGAAAACGGAAGCACTAAAATTTCAACAAGAATCCTACAACTTAAATCAAATTTGCCACACCCACCATGACAGCTCTTACAACTTCACAACTACAAATGGTCAACTTCAACTCGACTCAAATACACAAGTATGAATGAAAGTGCAAAGTATAACACAACATGACTCGGAAACTCGGAAACCTCACTAACATAGTAGAGATATCCACTATAAATGTGAAAATTAAACACTCACTCGCACACTAAAGCAGGGAAGTCATAGTCAGTGCACCACGCGCCACGTAACGACCGGCGCGGCTTACTATACTATTCCCATTCCATACTCACTCACATTTATGATTTTTGACTATTTCCGACAGATTTGCATGCTTTTATATGCTTAATGCTTATTAGGTATGTACCTATGTATTATTGTGCAATACCTGTCCTATACGCTAATTACTATGACAGCACGACACAATACAAGCAATTAATATAATTAGCATCAAACATTTATATCATTTGCAGCAAAATAGTGCGTTGCGCTCTGATTGTGACATATGACATAGCAATTGCGAACTGCGAATAACCAAAATCGAAAACGACAATATGAAAAGTGCATTTTGCATGAAAAGTGAATATTGAGTTGAAAACTGAAAACAATTATTCTAGAACTGGCATAAGTAAGAAAATCCGCCGCAACGCAGATTTTCAGCGTCAGCTGTCAGCGTCATTAAAATAACATAGAAAGTCACGAAGGCGAAGCCAAGATTTGTGGACGGACATTGAACCAAACCGAAGATATCACCGTGACAATTGGGTAACTTTTCATAACCAATGCTTTCAACGTTTTTTTAAATTATTTTTTGAGTTATTTGTTTTGCCAGCCATCTGTCAGCTCTAATGAACTAGTAGCATCAGTATTTACCTACAGGATTTTGTGGATGGACAATAATGGAACAATATTGAGTAGTTTTTATTGGCTATGGCTATTAGTATACTTGTAATGTATACCGAGATAATAGCAATATCTGGCAAATAAGACTACATATACTCTAATACCTAAAAGCATTAAATGTATTTTTAATCGGCAAAAGCATAAGTTAGTTGTAGTTGTAGGTATATATATAATAATAGCAATAATTAATGTGGTATAAATATTGTATTATACAGAGGTGTCCTACACTAGTAGGTGTACTCACTGTAATGCAAATATTGACAGTTTTAATGCCTACAAGATAGCCAAACGGCAAAACCACAATCGACATCCGTTCCAGGGCCTGTCCGAGGCATGTGCGGGCTGTGCGACTGCACAGGGCCTCGCGCTTTAGGGGGCCTCGCGCTGGCCAAGAAAAAAATTCTTTGCGTTTGCATAAGACTAAAGCGCCATGAATTACCAACCACCAGAATTATATCACTCCTACTGTTAAGTAAATTTCCATTTTAAATAGATTAAATAGTATATTTTTGAATAGTATCTAATATTCTGTGTAAATATTGCTGCCGGAATTCTCTGCGTGTCCTTTTCTTGTTGGACTATTTCTGATGGGGAATAGAATCTATACCCAAAGGAAGGCACAGCAAACTAAAACGGAATATAGGATGTTAGTCTTTGCCAAACGAAAGCTAGACCTAAAATTGGCAATAAATACAAAAAAAAATTGTCGCATCGAACAATAAAACCTAGAAATTGTTTAAAATTCACAAAAATTACGAATACAGCAATTTTTTAAAAAAAAAAGTTGCACAAAATTGTTTGTAAATTCTAAACTGCAGGCAATCAAAATAAATGCTAGATTAATCCTGGTGCAGTTTCAGTTAAAATACCCAAAAAAAGTTTGCCCTTACGGGCGAAGAATTTCGACAACGTTTATGGCCATCACGAACACTAAATCCCTCATAAAAAAACATGTATACCAAGACCTGCACAAGGCCTCGCATATTTCAGGACAGGCCCTGATCCGTTCTCATAAAATTCCATTGATAATTTGTACAAATAGTATCCAGCATTGGCTTATATGCCTTTATGCCCATTGCCCATCCAGGCATATAGGTAAACTGTAAGTAAACTGAAAATTGTTGCAACAAAAGCGAAGGATGTATACGGTTTACGTACTTACTTTCTAATGAGTATAATGTCGTAGGAGGGGTAGGATATTATATCAATATTATGCTATATTATGGGATAAATGCAAAACTAACTTTTCTATCAACCTGAGGACTTTTATTTGATATCAAACAAGAAATCGTCCTTCAGTACTCGTATGCATTTTAACTGCATCGAACCGAAAATAACTGCTGCTTTACAGATTTTATTATTAATTTTCAAATCAAATGGAAAGTTTTGGTCGAACTTGGATGGAACGCTATTCTAGGATTTAATGATTTTCATACAGTATATTATGACCTATCAAAGTTTATTATCCCATGAATCCTATGGTTTAGGGCACGTGTGTACAAGTAGAAGGAAGGGCAGAAATATGGATCTGAAATGTTTCCTTTCACCTAGGTAGCATTTAGTTGTCATTTGTCATAATAATATCAAATCTGATCAATGCCGATATCTCAAGCCCAAAAGACAGATAACAGTAAAGAATTCTACTGTTTCTCATTCTCGTTGCACCCTACCCAACCCCAACTCAACTCTAGATAGCATTATCACAAAGCTAGCAAACAAAGGGTTAAACAATTATATTTTCAGTTGGCAGTAAAAATGTCGACTAATTTTTCCTTCAATTTTTGAATTAATATTGCTAGGTTGAGGGTAGATATATATATGATCCTCTTAATATCGTTTTGGATGTGGAGCATTGACATGTTTGTTGTTGTTTTAATGGTAGAGCGCAACCTACTATAGAGTAGAGCCGCACTACCGCGCGTCCGCGCGTTCAAGCCACATGCACATGTGGGTTTATTTAACAGTGACTCCCGTAACAGTGATATTGTTGTTAATATACACCAGGAGGCATGAGACTGTCATTTTTAGAGCCAGATTGGTTGCCCGCTACTGCAGCATATAGGCTACCAACGGGGCTCCGCCCATCGGGCACAACACTGCAGGATCACCCCGCCCAACGGGCACAAACCGCTGCGGACACTAACAGATTATTTTCACCATCCCTCTCCTCAGAAAAACAGTCCCCTGCCATAGCCCCTACCAGGGTTCGAACCCTGTATTCCGGCAGTGAATCCAGATATTGATTGTCAGCTAAACCACATTTCCAACCGAGTGGGTGTGACCACTCACATAGTGGCCATTGTCTATATATCTATACAATATAATAGCTAGTTTTGCATAAAATCATGTAAATCATTGTTCTAATTTTCAGAGGATGTTTTTCAGTTATGGAACGTGATCTCTGTACTGTATCTTAACAATTGTTAATTAATAGTTGGTAATGAAACCCAGGCAGATATAATGCGAATTGTACAATAAACACATTTTGCATCCATTTGTGCCCAGAGCTTTTTCCTGATCCTAATGGGCTATCTTTGACCTGAATTTTTATGTTGCATTCGCCCTTCTTGATAATCACCAAAAATCATCGCAATTGTTGTCAATTCCCTCATTCATATATGAATATGATATAAGAAATGCTGATCCTGATGTGATCCCACAAGAGATCATGTAGAGATGCAAGATAGCCAATGAATCTCACATTTGCTAAAATAGCGTCATAGAGTTACAAGGTATGATAATGTGGAGGCAAGAGTGAAGAATTTTCTTGAAAATAAGATCTCGCGTTGCTCAGCTTTACTCGCATGCTATCATAATATTATTTTATTCTGAGCATTGCTATTGCTACGGCTACTCTACCTAACTACAAGAGTCACAATCTCACAATCGCAATCACAATCACAGCACAGCTCAAGTGTTTGTAAGAAAATACACATTTATTGTACATTGACAATTATACACTCTAGAACAGCTGTGTGAGTGAGTATTCTACTCGACTCAAAACAAAAGCAGTGTTCAGATTATTTTGCAATATTTGCAAGTACTATTTACACAATTATAGTACAAGTACGACAAGTTTAGTAGTTTGGTTGGTGTGTTATTGAAATAAGCCAACCCGCAAGAGGAGTTGATTTGGACGTGCGTAATTTCCATTGCTCAGAATGTAAGTTTGTTTATTTTATTATAAAAACTGTCATCTGCTCTCTATTTGACACCAAAATTAAGAATAACGTAAAATATGATTACCACGTCAGTCATAAGTCTGTAACCAACAGCTGACAGCAAAGGGTAATTATTAATTATTAAAAACTAGCAAAATTAGGCAAAGTCTGAAGTCATCAGTTTCTTTTTGAAATAGAATATTATTGAGTTCAAAAAGTTCCACAGCTTATGACTAAATTAACCATAACGTAATTGCAATATCAAATATCAACTACCAACCAAAAATTGAATACGTGTTACATTCACTTTTGACTTCATTAGTATACTAGAGTAGATGATCAACACTGCAAAGTATGAGAAATATTTATAGGTATTGTTTTTTTTTGCAGAAGGACAATATTGTATGTTTCAGTCGCCATTGATGATTGAGCGATCGTAACTGGAACTGGAAAGGATAAATATACTGATAATAACTGGATTGGACATTGGAACCCCGGAAGTCTTTTCAGTTCATCATTAATTCGTAAGTTGCAATTCGTATTATCATTTCTTTTTAATGCAAATAATTAAATATTTAAGTCAATTAACCTAAATTAACATAAGTGAAGAGTATTACTAAACTCACTAGTTTTATTATCTAAATTAACTTTAATTTTATCAGTTATCAAATACGTTAAAAATAAACGTAAACAATAATAAGGCTATAAGGACATTCTGTCGTCAGTTGTGAACCTGAATTTGAAATTTTGTGAACAAAAATATTTTATAATGTCATGGCATTTCAGTTTGCAATATATATCTATTTGATCATTATTTTTTGATGATTTTGTAGATCATAAGTAGATAATGGGAAAGAAAAAGTTTCACGGAGGAATTCGTTTGGAGTTCAAGCAGTCAGACATTACTCCTTTTAAGAAGCCAGGAATTCTACAACCTCAAAACAAGATAAATGCTTGTGCTTCTCCTACAAGTGCTGCAAGTAAGACATCAACTGGTGGTTCCTTAACTGCGATAGATGTAGCATGTAATAATGGAGAGTTGGATTATGAAAGTCCCCTAGAAAAGATGATTGTCAAAGTGAATAATAAAGTAAGTCCATTACGTACAATTTTTAATAAAAGCTAAAATGAGTTTTGAGTACGAGCATATATTTCTTGTAGGACACTTTAGTCGCGTGCATTGATGCTTGGGAAGCGTATCTCAAACAAAGGAAAGAAACATTTTCTTCCAACACAAATGTGTCTTACGAAGAATTTGAAAGTCTATTGCGTAATAAGAAGTTGGACTCTAATTTGACTAAGTGTACAAAGTTCGTCAAGAAATTGGTACGTGATATATATACCGTTTTATATTATGCCTTAGTAAGCCCATTACATTTATAATTTACATTTTAATGAACAGAGACAATATAACGACTCGCAAAAAACATCTGTCGAGAGTGATATAAAAGCGTTGAATTTGTCTAAATATTTGAGTGAAATTTCGGCGGCCCTTGTGGAATCAAAACTTAAATTGGGCGACCTACGTGAGATTATTGGCATTTGCGCAATGTTGCACCAAAGATACGCTGAGTTTTCGTCTAATTTACTGGAAAACTTCAAGCGCACTTTACCTGGAAAGAAAATGGATACGGTAAGATCAAAAATTATTTAAATGCTTTTAATTGTGTGTTAACAAGGTTGTTTTGACAATATTTTACTCTTTAGAGTTCTTTATCAGTGGTAAAACTCACAGTGGATTTCCGAAGCTTGACTGAATTAATCTTGTGCGGCATAATTTCTGTCAACGAAGGGTTTCCACTTTTAATGTCTTCGGTGAAGAACATGATCATGGTTATGAGAGATGGAACACAGTGTGTCATTCCCATTGTATATCTGTGCCGAGCAGTTGGTTTTGAAATCACTGGCGTTCTGCCAAAAAATATTAGAAAGCTTTCTGATAAAACTGGAGTTAAGCTGATGAATAATAAAACAATACCTGATGATAAGAAGCAACAAATGCAAAATCTGCTCAAAGAGTTTTACAACATACAAACTAAGTTGTTGCTGAACGTAAGATAACTTTACATGTATTTGTAAATACTAATTAAATTTATATTGTGCTATTAGATATGATTACATTACTTTTTGTGTGACGCTATTTTAGGTTCATGAAGAAAGTCTTCATTCGGAAATGCATAACCGTAGACTAATGAAAACTAAGGGAGAACTTCCTGCAGATCGCATAGAAGCTCATGCGGAAATCAGATCTAGATTCGACAAATTTTTACTTAATATAAAGAAATTGGCGTACATATTGGATTTGGAAGTACCTGAGCTACGAACTTTGCCAGCAGCAGGTACTACTAATCGCAACTAATGTTTTTGTGTAAACGATTGAAAATATACGTTCCTTGGTTAAATTGATAAAGCTGTTAAATTTAGATCCCGATGAAGAAAAAGAGCAACCTATACTAAACGAAGAGGGGCAGGAAGCCACTGTCCCAGGTATTCTTTTATACGATGATGAAGAAACTCGCTCATTCTACCAAGATTTTCCTGATTTGAAGATGTACTTACCACCTGTAGTTTATCGTGATAATATTTTGCAAGCTGCTAAGGAGGTTTGCCTGAATAACAGTTTTCTTACTCTCGTATTTCTTGGACAAAGAGTTGGAGGTGGAATGTTGAGTGTAAATGTCATTGCATTCTTTATTATAGGCGGAAGCTATTGCCGAACGAGAGAAGGAGGTTGACAATGTCGATGAAGAAACTGAAAAGGAAGAGTTAAAATCATCTGTATCTGTGGAAGATTTAGGTGAAGCAGAAGACAATGAACTGCCACCGTCCATGAGACAAGGTGGGAAAAGTAGCAATATTTACACTAATTCTATACAAAATATTTTGAACCGCTTTTTTCAATTAAATATATGTTATTTTCAGCAACTGAAGAGGAAAAAGACTTAGAAAAGGATCTTAAGCCAACTTTCAAGACATATTTGGACGGTTTGAAGAACTGTGTTAATCGAAATATGATTGACAAGGCTGCTTTTGAGTTTGCTGAGAAATTCAACAATAAACAAAATCGGAAAAAGCTGGCAAGGTAAGTGCACAAAAAGATTAGCTTCTATATATTACATTCATGACAAATTTAATCATCATTCCTAGAATTCCCTACTCTAGTTGTGGAATATATAATTATTTATAATAGCAACCTGTATTGTAAACCACTATTTCAGAACTATTTTTCACATTCCTCGACAACGTGTTGATCTGCTACCGTTGTGGGGTCGTTTGGTGGCCATTCTTAGCCCTGTTATGCCAGATATAAGCCTGGAACTATGTACCATGCTAATGAAAGACTTCCAGTATTTGTTGAGGAAAAAGCACCAAATCTTCATCGAAACAAAACTGAAAATAACAAGACTAATAGCAGAGCTGGTAAACTTCAGAGTTTTCCCAAAATCCGACGCCTTATATTGCTTAAAACTTCTTCTAATGGATTTCGTCCATCATCAAATTGAAATGTGCTGCGCATTTATTGAGACTTGCGGCCGATTCCTGCATCGCCATCCAGAGTCTCATAGAAGATTCAAACTTTATCTGGTTAGTGAGTTTGACGTTGTATTTTTTTATAATTAAAACATTAGTCAGTGTGAAATAAAAATAACTTGGTCTTAAGTCTTTATTTTATTTATTTTCAGGATGAGATGATAAGAAAAAAGAAGGTGAAAGCTCTGGAACCACGGTATTTGAATTTGGTTGATCATGCTTACAATTTTGTTGTAAGACCAAAGGAAGTTGTGGCTCCTAAAGCCAAGAAGTTGCCTTCCTTGGAAGCATATCTTCAAAAGATTGTTTGGTATGAGCTGGAGAAGGATAACATTGAGACAATTATTGAAATTATACGAGGTTTGGAGTGGGAGACTGATCCTGAAGTAATTGATGCTTTATGTTTTTTTAATTGTTTTAACAAATATAATATCCTATAATATTATTCGTTTCTAACTTGTTTATTTATCTTGTTTTAGACTGCTCCTACAGTCATAAGAGTATTGAGTAACCCTGGTGAAACGTCGTTTAATAGATTGCCTTATCTTGCAAGTGTGATAGCTGGAGTCTCTGAATACAGAGTAAAATGCTTTGTATTAATTACTGTAGTTTTATATTCATATCTTGTTTATATTTGCCAGAAACGTTTACTTCAGTGTTTATCGTTAAAGTAATTATTTCTAACATTTTACAGAGCCATGTTGGAATTCGTGTGTTGGATAGAGTGCTGGAGGATATCAAAGTTGGAATGGATAATAATCATGTGATCTTCAATCAAAGACGTGTTACAGTTTGCGTATTTCTTGGGCAGCTGTACTTATACCGTGTTGCAAGCGGGATACAAATTTTTACGGTAATTGACTTCAATACTGATTTGAATGTTATCGTAGATTCTGTTAAGTCAACTTTGTGTTCAATATTAAAGACGCTGTATGATTTCATCACCTACGGAGTTAAAACTGGAAAGGTACAACGTGGAAGTCGAAGAATAAGTGACCGTCCTGATGATTTGTTTCGAATCCGATTGGCATGCCAAGTCCTTAAAATCTGCGGAGAATATTTTAACCATGGCAGTACAAAGAAAACGTTGGACACCTACATTAAATATCTCCAGGTTTTAAAAAAATGACGATTAAATTAATCCTACAATGTATAACAAACTAAACAGTAATTAATATTTTTCATTTTAGCGTTATTATTGGTCGAAACGAATGCACCCATATTGGGCTAAGCGACTCTTTAGATTTCCCTATGGCATATTGGAAGATTTGGAGGAGACTATCAAAAGAATTCGCCCTAATTCCAAACTTTACAAAAGTTGGGATGAGGCTGAAATGGCTGTGAGAGAAATGGAAAAGGAGATGCTTTCCTCTGTGAAAGTTGAGTTACAAGATGTGGGCTACGATGCAGTTGTTGCTATGAAAAACTTGCCTCCGGAGTTGAGAAAACTTATCGGTACAGATTTATTTTTTATATTAATGTAACGACTATGTATCTAACACATACATATGAGAGCTTAATTTTGTGTTTAATTTATGGTAGATGATGCTGCAGCGGTGCGAAACCTAAATACCCCGAAAAAGGCTATACAGGGTGAAATTGTTCCTCAAGGAACGAAGTCTTCTAGGGAACCTGAACCCGAAGTGGACGACCCGTACCTAAAGTATGAAAGTGCGCATGAGAATCATCGGGTGGAAGCGGAAGAAGATGCTGCATTTGTTAGAGAATTGGACAGACTTTGTTCTCAGGTTAATTACAGTGCATCCAGAGATGGAGGGAAACACATGACATCCACTATCCCAATCCCGTTGCATATTCGTAACGACTCTGTGACTACTACTAAGACAAGTACGACCTTGTACATAACTTATGAAAGATATTCTTGTAATATAATTATGACCGACTCAACTTAAATTAAACATTTTGAATATGATTTTCAGATGCCGATGCAGCATATGGAGGGATTCCAGAACCAGAAACCGTGAATTTCACACTAATTACTCGGAAGGGAAACAAACAACAGTTTAAAACATTGCCTGTCCCTACTACTAGCGAATTTGTTGTCAATCTGCGAACACGGGAGGAGGTATGTCATGAATATTATGATTCAATATTTATTTTCAATCGGTTTCAAATTTATTAGTGATATTTGTCATAATGTCTAATGTGTTGTTTATATCAGGCGGAGAGAGCTGAAAAGGAGAGAGTCAAGAAAATTACTTTGGGAATGAACGAAATCCTGGAAGCCGAAGAGGAGAAAATGCTCAACGCGTCAACAAATTTTGGAGTTAGAAGGCCATGCATTTAAAGTTTTTATGATGACAAGTGGCAACTAGAGATAATTTTTAACTTTTTTGAAGGTTTTTGATTATGATAGCATTAATCTGACTAGATCCCAGAATGGTGACATGCGCCTCTTCATAATATCGTATTCAAATTATGGTTACATATTATGATTTTAAAGATACAGGCACCATCACAATGCCATTAAATTGATGCGTTGCATTGCTGCGGTAAAACTAAAGAAATAACATCATGCGGAGCCACAAGGAGCGCAACTCTGTTCCTAGTGTAACAGAAATAAAAGGTGTGTCCAGCGACCGACTTAAATTTTTGAATACATGTTACGTATTCAAGGTAGTTTAGCGTACAACACTGGTGGTGGGATTGAGCAAAATTTATCCACGAAGGATAAATTTAGAAAATTCATTATATTTACATTATTTATGAAATTCATTTTGACTTCGAAGCTGACAAAGATATTTTTAAGATTTATTCGACATTGTAAACTAGCACAACTAACATGACTACCGAGGACAATGAAACTTTGGGGTATTTTTTAGTTAAATGAAATACAAGGATATTTGTGGAAGGACTTATGCTAACTAATGAAATGTTCAAAAAACTGGAGTTTAAAAATGTTCATTAGGGGGGATTTTGAAATTCGTTGCAGTATACATATTAAGTTCCCATATGTTGCTACTGTCTAATAGTAACAAATGAAATTATGTACCTCCGTGTATAATTTTAAAACTGTGTAGCTCTACTTCTTACCAGAGTATACATTTAAAAAAGATTGGTTTGGTTTAGTCGCCGTACAAGGTATTTTTGAAATCAAAAGTCCTTTAAATGCATGGTCTGTGGTGTAATGCGCCTTATTTAATTAACTGCTTTTTGTTAAGATACTGCTAATACTGTATGTTGTAAGGCTTTTGTAATTTAAATTAGTTAACGTTCATTGATTTCTCACTATTCAGGAGCGTGTGTCTGAGCGTAATCGTGCCCGTAAACGCAGTGTTCCAAATCATTCATTTCAAAATATGTTGCGTGCACTAAGACGCCGAGAGCAGCAGAGGGAGAAAGCCATGGCACAGGCCATGGCATCTACAAAATCTACCAAAAAACCTAGAAAGAAAAACTAACTACGACTCTAAAGGTTTCTCGAGAAATACTGAAAATATGGTTTACTTGCTCTGAAATGAATTCTCCCAGTAACTGCGAGATTAGGATAGCACGTCAGAGCTTTTGGTCGGAGCATTTGTGTTATTCACATGTATGTTGTAGTATAAAGAATATTTTATAGATTGCTTCAAATTGGATAAGCTGGTGTGCTAGTATTTGTCCTTTTTATGAAATCTTCTTTTTATTCTACTGATGCATGAAAATAATAACAATGTTGTAGGAGAATAATAAGCGACCAAATTATGAACTTACTTAATTAGAACTTCTCGGTCGCAAGAAAATGTTGCAAGTTGGTAATCTAGCTATGGGCTTGGTGGTAAATGCTATTAGACTTCGCTTAACGGGTGGGATTTTTTTTATTAATAGTCATCTGCGAATAACCAAGAGGAAGGTGTTCGAATAATATTGGAATGATAAAATCGTTATTTTGTAGTCAACCTTGTCTATAAGACCCAGATGATATTTTTATATTTTTTGAGAAGGACGATTTCCTTGAACTACTTTGAAACATGATGTTTAATACAACTGTGTGTGATATCAAAATTGCTAAAGAATTGTAAAAATCAAATTAGTTGACAATTTGTTCATTGTAAATAATTAAGTTTGGCCACCTTCTAAAGCTGTCGAAGGTCTATAAGGTTTTAATGATACTGCAACATTCAGTTTTCAATTCGATTGTAATTTCTTGTATACCAATAATGTAATATTCATATAAAATACGTGTAGTCAGCTCCTGTTAAGTAGTACATAAAAGTGCCTTGAGTCGTATTACGAACATATACGTAATGAATTAGAATTACAAACGATATTTTAAACAATGGGTGACATACTCAAAATTAATATTTGAAGTAGCAAGTACTTTTGTTTAATATGGTACTAACTACAATATACAGATATATGATGCTGGACAGAAATATAAGCAATTTGGTTACCGGTAATAACGATAATAAGGCCTTACCGGTAATGCGATATTTAAAATTCAACTGTTTATCAAATGGTCATTTTTAATAGCACAGAGTTGAAGTGACACTTTTCCAATTCCTCGTTAGCTGCTTAATAAATTGGTAATTGACTATTTACTAAAAAGTTGTCTTGTTATTATTTTGACCCAAAAATTGCAATTTTGGCAACATATTATTTCCTATGCCTTATTACCGTTTTTTACCGATAACATGTACTAAATATGAATGAAATGTCAGCTAAAACTACTTATGTATATACATATATAAAGCAGGTTTGCTCATATGGGCGGCAGTTGGAGTTAGGATGAGAATGATTGAGCAGAAGTATATAAATTGTGTCTTTAGTCAGGTATTGTAGATTTTTAAGCTCTAACTGAAAACTTTGGACTGGTCATACAACTGAATATGAGAGTAGACGTAAAAGTTTTACACAGTAACGAAACAAAAATGCAATGAAAAATCCATTTAATGGAATGTTGTGGATTAGTATTTTTTCCACAAAGTGGTCAGTCGCATCTTCTTTTCCTTATATATTTTACATTATTTTAATTTCCAATATTAATAGCTTGTGTACGACATCTCGAAGATTTCCGTGTACACATAAAAGTGCTCACATAATTATAACTAATGAATCGAGCAAGGTTGTCAGCTTTCATGATTATAATTATCAATTTAACATCCCTCCTTGTACTATTCTGTTCGTCCAGAAATAACTACCCTTCGTTTTTCTTTTTTTTTCTTTGACACGTGTGATACGTAAAAGTAATTTTGACTAACAAATGCAACTACATTTAAAGTATAAATATATGAACTTGTGCCAAATGAGATTTTCCTATCCACGCTCTAGTTTTCGTTGGATCTCTTCTGGAGTTTTTCCATTTCTCATTCTTGCTGCCGATATGAGCATCTGCTATACTACAGATAACTGTTTAATATAAATATGGTAAGCGGTGTAATCGGGTGTATAAATATTTAGCAAACATAAGTATAAGGTATTTAATGTAAGCTGTGGGTCATGTGGGTGGACCACAGAATTAGGCTATCTGGGTATAAAACTTGTACAATTATTATTATTAGGTTAGTACATGTAGAATATTAATTTGGGTACTTAACAGTTAGCTTTACTTTTGGGTTGTTATATTTGTAGCTTTGCGTTCCTGAATCCTAATCATTATTTAGTAACTAACAATACTCAAATGATATGTGAAAACTTAGTTAAGTGTGTGCAACTGGAAAGATATGCTGATCTCTTTTGCATAATATTAATTCTTTTTAGTTATACAGTGGTTGATTTACATTTTGTAAATTACCTACTCTTGATGGCAGTATAACCCGACCAGAAATTTGACAGTTTGCAGTTGACATTTATTTAGTTACTGTATTGTGCAATTATTTGTGGAAAATTCAACAAAGTACCTTTGCGCTGTGCGCAACAAGCAATTCTCGAGAAACCATAATATTAATGATTTGTGTACTTTCTGCAACAAAAATGTTGTGCATGTATCCAGAAATTTGTACGTATTTTATAAACTGTACTAGTATAATAAGCAAAATGTATATCCATCCGTATTCCATGAATTGAATCACTAAATTGTAAACTGTCTATTGTGTATTCTATTATTCTGTATTTCTGAAAACAATGTAACTGATGTGTAACTAGTGTAACTATCGTCTTTATATTCTGTAATTGTTAAGTCAGAATTATCTTGCAAATAATTCAAATAATATCTAGCTTGTTTATAATGTCGAATCTTGTAATCCGAATGAAATCACATCATTTTCAACTGAATAAATTGTAAACTTTGTTAGCAGTATTTTGTCTCGTCTAATATTCTTTCTTTCCGATGTTATTTTATGTTAATAGTCTTAAATATCATGGCAAACTATAAATCGTTGCTGAAATGAAACACGAAATAATTATACATTGTTTTCCATTTTCTTTTTGTTAAATTTATTCTTGTAAGACTACAGTATACTTTGAAGGTAGTGGAATTAGAATTTATTGCTGATGACATCATTAAAATTATTAACTATAATTACAGTGAGAGGGATGGAAATATAGTTATTGTGAGGAAAGGTTCTCTTAAAATCTATCATAGTATAGATTAACGATAAAAGTATCGTGTGTGTGTAAGTAGTATAAAAGGGAAAAGATGCCTCGCCAGTCCAGACGTAGTAAAGAATAGTCTCTTATTCCGAAGCGGAGTATTGGTAGTTTAGTAATGGTCACTCTTCAAGATTTGTGTGGAAATATTTCGCTAATTTTCTAAGTAGTGAGCTATTGTTAATTGGTCGTTGACACTTTACCGAAGACCTTTCAATTTTTTGTGAAGTTTCGGATTTAATTTGTGTTAGCCCATTCATTTTAATCTCATAAAATGTAGCAAAATGGTTAATCAAGGGGCAGCATGCAGAAAAAGAGTATTATTTTGGAGTACTATTCAAAGATTTTCTGTTTGGTGCTTCTTTGCTCGTTTTTCAGGGATCAATAAAGTAAGGGGAAAGTAAGGCTTAAGTGCTCTTACTTTACTGTCATTGTATATCATACTTTACTTTGCCTTGGCTGATGTATAAATAATAAACAGGTAACAAGATCTTGAAAGAGAATACATAAATCGCGAGATTTTCACTCTGAGTATCAATAGAGTTGAGAATAATGAGGAAGAGCATTTCGGTTGTTGTTGGAACTTCTGTTAGATCCTACCAGAGCGTAGTAGAGAAATAGCGAACAAGCAAATGTAATTTGAAGGAACCCAAATAGTGGTTTGTGACAAAACCAAATGCAGCCCATCGTCGAAAGGCAGAGGAATGAGGCTGTAATAAAGCTGAATTTGGTCGGTCCGACAGACATTAAGTTCTGCACTACAGGATTTCGTCTATCTGGAATTGACATTGATACCCCAAATTTTGTGTTATTGGATAAGTTTAACAAGTTTCATATCGATAATGTCTATCAAATGGAGCTTACTCATAAGTGTAATGACTTTGGAAGCCATAGATGATCCAATTATCGTCAGTATCCATATTACGCATCGAAACAACCAAGAGAACAAAGTAACCGTCGAGTGTTCCTTAGTGAAAATTTCCATGTGATTTTTCTTTCCTTCGTGAAGAAACGCAATTTGGGAGCCAGATGCCGTGTAGAAAGGTTTTAACTCGTTCCCTTTCTGTCTTGCGATCACGCTCACCTAATAAATAAGAAAACCCCTTAATAATGTAATACATATTAGCGAACAAAGAACTTTTTTGGGCACTGTGCTCCTTTTAAAATGACACTTTATATATCCTAGACACTAATGCTGCCTTGCTGTATAATTATTTATCTATTTGATGAATATGAACATACATAAGAATCTGCTGGTCCTGCGAAAGAGAACTGAATTCTGAGGTCACCAATAGACGGGTTCCAAATATCCCCCGATTGGTAGTAAAGGCCCATGTGCATTTTTATCTCCTGATTATCAGGTCTCTCTCCGCTAGTGAACTGAATAAACTGATTAAATTTTTCTTTTAGCTCCGATCCTAAAATAAACTTTCCCAGCCTCACAGATGGGTTGGTTCGTACTTCAGTGACAACCGGCCAATTCCTGTGTGCAAAATTCATATAAAATTAAATACAAAAGTGTATACAATACTAAAAGAATGTTGAAGCAACTTACGTTGGGTTGACATGCTCTGGTTTCCCGAGAACAAATTTTGAGCTGTCAATCAGTTTGTCTTTCCAAGCCATTGTGTATTTGTATGGATATGGAGCTTGGGGGTTGTCAAAGTCGTCAACTTCGCTACAAATTAAATATAAATATGAAATCCATTAGAACATCTTATACTGGTGTAACATTCTGTTGATATTATGCAACACAATCTTTACAACATTGTTAAAGCTAAATGATAACATTATATCCTATCAAACTTCGTATTACCATTATAACATGGCTTATATTTAATGGCACCATAAAAATCTCAGTTTACCATAACTTTTTGACTTGCTTTACCACAACTAAATATATTCATCGTACTAAAACAATATCCAAAAGTCATAAGAATACCAATCGCCGATAAAAATACTTGCTTTCCCATAACTTTTGGTGAAGTGCCATAAAAAAACTTATGTTAATGATTAATTTGTTACAAATAATCAATAATTAATCGTTATTTTAATTGATTAAATAACTAACTATTTCACCAAAAGTTATGAGGAAGTAAGTATTTTTATGGGCGATTAGCATTCTTATGACTTTTGGATATTGTTTTGGCATAATGAATAAAGTTATGGCAAACTAAGTCAAAAAATTATGACAAACTGAGCTTTTTATGGCGCCATTAAATATAAGCCTTATAATATTAACAAGAAAAATATTGCAATGGTAAATACTAGTAAGTAGTCTTGCGGAGTTTTCAGAAGTTAAGCTATAGATGATATATAATAGATCCACAGATTTTTTAAAAAGGAGCTCACTAACCTTATTTTTTCCTCTGCCCATTGGTACATTTGTACTCTGCGTTTCAGTTTGACAGCATAAATAGATACGCCATAAGGATTATCCTGTAGCGGATCTGTAATGGTCAAGAAACCATTCACGTGAACTAATTCTTCGTCATTTTCAGGCAAGATTTCATCTGGACTTGACAGTAAAACAACCGAACGAAGCCCTTCATGGAATGATTGAGAGACCTCGACAGCCTTTTTCTGTGAAAAAAAAACAAAATAAATTCAATTGCATTTCCTATATTTGGATTTCTTTTTCCGTTAGTAAGTAAATCTATATTTTATCTAGTGAAATTCTACAGCCGATCATAATCGTTTGGAATAGTAAAAAAAATAGATACTAGATAGCATTTATAAATATCAATACCATTCGAGTATTCGAGCTGCTTAGATAGTGATATTCCAAGAATACATACAATGCAATGATATAATTCGCACTAAAGACCTACGATCCACTATGATAGTACTATGATCTACATACTACTTTAGCATACGATTGTCTCACGTTGCCTCACGTTGGCTTCTATTAAAATATTAACTTATTTGCACTATATTATGGCTTTCGACTAGCAGTCGGCGAACTATAGCCGACTAATAAATCCAAGAACCACGAAAATGAATTATGATAGTAAATATCATTACGACGTGCAGAGTTAGTTCGTATTAATGGGAATTAACGATGGGATATCTAAGAAATATAGTATAAGCTACGTGCCAATAATAAAAGTAAACTGATACCTCATTCCATGCTAATCCAATGAGAGATACGATGATGAGGAATATCCCAAAAATTTTCTTTATCCAGCCCAAGTGGTATCTATATTGGAATCTCATACATTGGCATTTCTCCAGCGTGCGTTTCCTGCTGAGATTGTTTTTCCCGTACCAGGAATGATGAAGTCCAGGGGTTTCAGGATACTTTATAAATATTAAAACATTGGACAATAATATGATTATTTAGCTACATTTACCAATATTACATTCCCCTACGATAGGCATATTAGAACTAGTATACTACGTTTTTTATATTGATTAGTATTCGTACATAGATACTATATTATAGGTAGTGCACATGCGGACAAAGCCATAATGAATCAAAATCATGTTAATTTTTGTTCTTTTAGGTATTTGCGTATTGGTATTGGCAGAGAATGGAGACATGATTTAATGATAATCTTGAACTAAAACAAAAATGCCTAAACACAATGAATAGTTATAAAATTAAGTATATAATAATAAAGGTACAGGGGGTGGCCTATTAATTAAAATCTATTACGCAGCATGTATACTTAGTTTTACTTTAACCTGTGTGTCCATTTACATCTTGCATGCGTTCTATTGTAATTGTAAAGGGATTCCAAAAATTAATGCGTGATAAAAATGTTATATTTATTATGACTGAAATAGCAAACCGTAAAATTCACAGATGCGTGCTATACTACATGTTACATAACATTGTGTAGATGGTACACCTTTGTACGCTCTGCTGCAACTAAAATAACATTATTATGTGTAGATACGTATGAAATATACTTAATTGATGTTTACACATACCTATACCTGTAATGCAATATTATATTATGATAGGTACAATGTAGTAGATAGGTATTTTAGTGTATTTAAGTAAATAATATTGTGATTAGAGGTCTGTTTTAATGAGGTCTGCTCAAGATAAACAAATGCATGATTCTCCTCCGTTGACAAAATAGTGGACTTACTAAAGTACGTGTTGGCAAAGATAATGACAATATGATTTGCACAGCACTTTACACTATTCATGAAATGTAATTGTTGGATATTGTATAAGTAAGTAAGTAAGTATGCACTAAATACTAATATCTTTGTATAAAATGGTACGCACTAAACAACGTACATTAGGTAAATGTTGTTGGTACTTTAGGCACGTAGTAATAAGTAATATTAAACTATATCTACTACATAGCATAGTAGCTAAAACTAAAGACGGAACAAAATACGGTATAATTTCTCTCCATTCGCATTCCAATATAAACGATGATTTATATTCATTTAATGCATATCATTGCCATGAAGGTGAATGAAGGTAAAATAAATTTACAGAATAACAATAATAATAAGGGACTAAATGCACTTATTAAAACCGCAAATCAAAATATTATTACTTATGGGTAGTTACTAATGTGTCTCTACTTTAATTCATGGTGCACTAAAATGTTTATAGAAAAAACTACTTATAGATTATTATTTTAGTAGTTAATATAGCATTACGTACAATTGTGCGATACATTGAGGTGAATTTGGCCCCACGGGAGCTAATATTCCATTCTAGCCGATTCGCTTAGCCATTTGTGATCTTCTTACGTCTTGAACACTTTGCAGGTATCGCAAATATATTGTGACAATACTATTCTCCTTCTGAACAGATAAATAGATGGAAAATATTAGTTTGGAAATGTATAAAGCAATTGATTAAAATCACAGGAAGGAGGTAGGATTGTAAGCGGGAGACCTTTTTGCAAAGGTGTCAGAATTGACAGGTTGCATAAAGTAACATTATTTAATGTGGATTATTATGGGAGGCTTTTCTATTCAGTTACATTATTACTATTACACGCTGAGCTATTGGTGAAATGGTTTGGTAGCCAAAGGTAAGTAATTGTAATCAGTAATAGCTACAGTACAGATACAATACGGTTAGTTAGTTAGGATTAGATGCATATAGGATATAAGAATAATGCTCCTTAATGTTAATTTTACTTTTTTAGTATAACGTTCGTGTGTCACGACTACTACTTGCAATTGCAATAACTTTTCATTGTGCCGAATGGAACTATTGCAAAAAATACAAGACAGTTTTTAGTGTCAATTTGCCACGGTGACGATAATGCTTATGGTTGGTTGCACGGTTGCAATGGTTATTGCAACCGTGGTAGGTAATGTTACGTGTACTGCTCACTGCTTTGGCTGACATGACATTGAGATTCTACACTCATTAATTTTTCTTTAGTGCACTAAAGTAAAGAGTATTTGTAAAATGAGCGAAATGAAAAATAGAATTGATTGTGATTGTGACAAGTTGTGAATGAGTGAAGTGTGTCTGTGTCCCTTTCTCTTTGATACAGACAGAGAGATGACCTGATTTTCAACGTCAACTCAACTTGGCTTGACTGGAAGAACTCAACTTTGACTTGAATGCTTTAATATCTATTACAATAATATACCTACGTACTAAAAGTACTTACAAAACATTCACTAGCTCATACCTTGTTGTGTAGTAAACTAATTAATGTGAGTTATAGCGCATGCAGTATGCATGCACAGTATGAGATGAAGTAATTGATGCAGTAGCTGTAGGTGAGAGAATGATTTTTTTAATTCTATTGCGTTCTGTTGTAGTACAGAGCAGCATAACTCAACACCCCTACGTCAAACCTTGGAAGTTGGAACACTCAAGTCACAATAAGATAGTTTACAAAATATAATTTTTCGTTTCAAGAGCAAATACTTCAAAATGTCTAAAATATTTTCACATGAAATTTAGTAGCAGATCCCAACTTTATTAAAATTTTATTGAACAAAACCACAAATAATTTGTGAAATTGTTTTTGACTTAGGCGGCTTAAGGTTCTAAATATAGGGTTTATGTTTATTGTGGCATAGAGTTGTAGTGGTAATAGTATAATAATGTAAATGACTTTTACAGAGGACTTTGGTACTTATGCGAAGTTAGTATAGAAAATAGGGATAATAACAAGATACCGTACCACATGTAGGTGTGTATGTAGTTAGTTGCTATATAAAATAAAGCGCAATTCCACTATGTGTTTACAAACACTAATGCCTACCTATATTTGTGATTTATTATATAAGAATTTTTCTGCAAACCTATTCTATCTGTGGTTAGTTATTCCTTGGTTTCTAATTAATTATTGCATGCTACCTACTACATACCTATTAGCACTGCATATTTAGCAGTACTGTAGAATATAAAATTGACGTGTACCTAAATAAGTCCTATTCTGTGTTTATTTACATTCTTGGGGGGTTATTGAATTTTAAGGTTGGGGAGACTGTCTCTTACATAGGATTTAGAAGGTTTCCCTTTCTTGCTTACTTTTATTATATTTATTCTCGCCACATGTATGTATATTTATCTAAATTGTTTAAAGTTAAGAACTAAGTACTAAGGATAAGTAAGGATAAAATAAATAGTCATTGCCAGTCAGCCAATACAGTGTACCAAGAAAACCGCACGCTTAACCTCGAGGTGAGATATATTAAATTATCGCCAAAATATTGTGTTATACTTAATTTAATATTATTTATTGGGGTACGTATTAGTTGTGACTGTGGCACCAGAACCGTTAAATTGCTTTGTGCTGTGTCGTTGTCGTTCTCTAAAGGACGACTTGACTTACATGAATAAGTAGAAAAGTATTTTCTGTAAGAGCTTTTTGTATTACTTATATTTATTGCTATTATTACCCAGTATATAGTTATAGGTACGTATCTGTACTTATATCTTGGAATATTCGCTCGTGTTTTGTGTTTGTGTTTATTCTTTTGTGTGAGTGCACTATATTTTTCGTGTTGGCGAATTAGGAAATCGTTGAGTTTTTGCACAGTTGTATTACAAAGTGTACACAGTGTAGTACAAGAGGAGAACGCGCAATAACCGTCTTGATTAGGAATAGAAAGGCAACTAAACTGGCAGAAAGTCAGCAAGTGTGCAGAACTTGGCAAAATGTAAGTATTTCCATTTCGGTTCGGTCGGGTAAGTCGAAGAACTCTTCTTATAGCCAGATTCCCATCGATCCCCCTTTAAGTATTTCCATACACGGGCATATAAAGTTCTACAACACAATAATACTGGAGAATTGTCTGTAGTCTATTCTGTATTGGACTGGAAGTACAGCAGATACTGGAGTGAGCCAAGTTGACGTCGAGTCAAGTCAAGCCAAGGAGCCTGCGCCCCTCCTTTGCTATAACTGATAACCATATAACTCCGAAAACATCCCGCTTTGCATTTTGATTTCGGATCTGAACTTGTTATTTTGTGTGTGATTGTTTTACCTCGTAGCAGCAGGGCTCTGCTCTGGGATTTCTTGGAATACGGCGATAAGAAGACCAGAAGAGAGGCTCCTAAAGCTCTCTGTCTCTCTCCTCCTCTTCTTCTGCTTCTGATACTTTGATAGTATTACTTTATCTCAACTTCAACTAAAGTTATAATATTATATGTACTTTGTATACACTAGATGTATACATGTGCATACATGTGCCTAATATATTCGTATAAAGTATTTACTTACTTACAAGTAAATGGTAAATGTAAAAGATTGGTTCAATGGTTAGAGTTCCAACTTCCAACTCAAACTTGGAACTGAATTGGATCCAATTCTACTGCGACTGGATAAAACTCTATATTATGTTATGTACATATAAATAAAGTGTCCATTATCTCCAAGTGAATAATTTACGAAGTTGCCCCAGAAGATTAAACGGCATCACATCTGGCATCGCCAACTTTGTTGCTACAAATGCTCCTTTAGGTAATGTTCAATTTCATATCACATTCACATATCCACATCCTCTAAATATCAGAGTCAGGATATGGTGGCTTTAAATGTCATCTTCAATGGAAACATGAACAATAAGGGTATAGAATTTCAAAAGGATTACAACAATATTACAAAAGTGATAATAGTTGTTAATGAAATTTTATTGTACGTGGGATTTAAATATATTTTTTAAAGACTAAAACGCTTTAGTACTTGATACCATACAGCGTAATATATTTATCAGGATATCATGTCCTAATTTTGAAAAACTGCTGCACACAACAGAAGTTATGTTTAACACTGAATAGGAAAAAGCGAGCGACTGTATCTGTATATAACATACATACTACATTAGCTAATAATAACGCTTGGTATTATATGTTACATGCTACCATATATTATTACTGTTCATAAAGATTTGAGATTATAATCCCTATTGTAGTCAGTAGAGTGAATGGCTATTTCATTTATTAGTTGGATACGTGCCATTATGAAGTATCCATAATGAAATGAAGGGCCACAATCGGGTCAGTAAATTATGATAGCAATCGTAATAGAATATGTACCACTTTAAAAGTTTGAAAAAAAATGAAAGCCTTATCTGCCAAAAAAGGAATATTTTTCCCTTAGCTTTTATGGCGTATGGTATAAATGTCTCAAAGACATGAAAATTAAAAATCTATAATTAGTGGATTTATCCATTTGAAAAATATATTTGTAGGTATTACAAAATATAAAAAAAACTTGTGGAACATATTTTTATTTTATCAACGTCATATTAAAGGTATCTTACGTAACATTCGAAAATATTTAGTTGCTGAAACAGACAGGTTCCAAATTGAGCTATTCTTCTACAACACTCTAGCACAGTCCCGCTAAAAGAAGTTGCAGTTTACTGTAGATTCAAGAAACATCTGAACCAGCAGTGAGCTAAAAGTATATTTCCATGAGATGAAACACACTTCGTATTTTTTCATCATGTATGAAGTATGTATGTGTAGATCTATCATAATAGGTAGAGCATAAATAAATATTTTCTGTCCCTGTCATTGCATTTTTGTTAATGCACAGCCGGAGTCGAGTAAATTGTTAAAAGTATAAAAATGTTTGAGATTTACAAAATTAGAATAACCGTGAGTGCACAGATACATGAACCACATTAGCCTGTCAAAAAGACAAGACATGTTACATCCAATCTTGTCTAAAATCATGACTTTATTTGACATCCAATATAGTACATACGTATTTACTGTAAATGCTATCATTGCGCTGTAGTCACCAGTCACCGCTACCGTAAAGGTGTACTAGGAGGACAACCTTCAGTGGTGCATATTATTTCAAGTTTTGTTAGATCCTTATTTAGACTCAGTAAATTCATAATCGAAATAAATGTCGGTTTATCAAGAATCCATTATAAATTATTCGACCAAATTCCACCCGAATTCCCAATAATTTAAAAAATACAAATAGTATTTACATATATTACAAATAACTACACTTTGCCCTCGTTTCTGTATACAATATAATATTATGCATTTATTTTCAAATTTTGCATGCATATGAGAATCGAAGCTAATAAAATCTTCTCCTGTGATATGTACTGTAGTTCAAAATGTAAATTAGCAGTTATTTCGTATTAAATATATCCTTTAGATGCAAAATATATCCAAGTGGGCTTTAGCCAGGCAAAATCAAAAATGTTGCATTACTTGTCCATCAAGGCTCTTCTTTTCATTCAGAGACCACCCAACTTTTTTCCCTCTAGGGATTCTGAAATTCATTTCTGTGCGTAGCAGTAATGTAAAAAGAATTGGATTTCATGATAGAAACAACATTATCTTAAAAGTATTTCAAGAAATTGCAACGGAAGGTCCATAAATAAAATAGTATTCCATTCTACTTACAGCATTATCAATTCAGGCATGAATAAAGTATTCTTCCACGCCTTTGCAGATTCGTGCATCCTGAGAAAACTCCTTATCCAAACTGCGTTATTTTGATTCTCTTGTAGACTAAAATAGGCATTTCGGTACAGACGTACCGCACCATTTAACTAATGAAAAAATATATTCTGCTTATTAGGATAAAACTGATATAATAACGATGTCGAATATTTATTTCACACTGTTTTGTCTTGAAATTCCAAAAAAGTCAACCAAATATTTTGTCGTTTTACTGTAGAAATATTTTGAAATGGGAATTATTACGTAAAGTATATTTTAAACAGAAGTGCAATATTCACTTATTTGGTTAACATTATTCTGTCTGTAAATTGTGGTAGGATTTGCATGAACAATTTGCATGAACAAATTTTATCTCCGAGCAAATGGAATGAATTATTTACGAAGGAGGTAGCAAAGGTACATACTTATGTATGCAAATTGAAGACAGGGATGGATATTACACCTTAAGTTAGTTTGACATGACTTGTTGCCAATTGCAACTTGCTGCATCATAAAACATTTGTGTGATGAAAAAGGTGCATTAGTCTTGATTAAATTCACTCAAGTCACCACCATAAATTCTATAAATGTTTGCGACTGTTACAATTTAATACATTACAATTTGATCTAGACTGGAATTTGCATGCACTACTTTACGAAATGCCGACCTCCTTCCTCATTGTAATACAGAGGAGATCAATTACCATTGATCCAATCGTTAGCATTTCTAAAATATTCTTGTGTTTTATTAACATTGTGAGATTAGTTTAGTAACAAAATACTCCCGAATTTAAAATTTTGTTCATTGAATTCAGCTAATTATTTCAAAATTCATCCTAAAAGTATTTGTTTGCAATAATTTTGAATTTCACTAACCTCAATTTAAGAAACATGTAGCTACCATTAGAGACATGTTATACGGAATTACTTAACATTAAACCAATTTTATGACATTTTAGATTAAAAATGTTCCACATCGGTACGGAACTTCCATCCTAATATATTATAGGAGTGACTGACAATGTACACACTGTAATATTTAGCTTCCAACATAAATGTAAACTCGTAAAAAGGATGCCATGCCCATAGACAGACAAAAATATTCAATTGTGAACTTAGTACATTTACAGTATAATAAAAAAAGTATAGCTTATAAAGCAACGCGACGATAAAAGTGAATAGGAACACAGGTGTGTATACAAAAGTGCAAACAATAGAATACAAAAACCACACGCTGACTATACAAAGTAGAATAAAATGGCAAATGCAAATGGAACAATAAACAAACAATTACCTATTTATTGTAGCCAGGTATGCAAGGCAAGACAAGGCAAGAAAGGTAGAGGTGACATTTCTGTCAACCGCACTGTAAGAACAGTAAGAAGGTAGATTCCTAGTAATAGGCTAGTAAATACTTGTTTCTGTGCCCACCAGCATGAATTAGTGAAAAGTACTTTGCTCTCCGAATTACCAATATTATTACCAAGCTTAAAGCTCCCATTACATTGCTTACGACTGCTTTTAGCAATTTTTACAACGTGCATAATATGTTAAGTGCTATGTTCCACTAACAGTTTGAATTTCATTATCCGTCTCAACACAACAAACTAATATAGTTATCACAGATAGTTATCTGTAGTTGTAGTTTTACATAGCAACATTGCTGATATCTACCTCTCGTACATACAAATGCCAAAGACCATAGCATAGCATTGCATAGATTACTTATACTTGCTTACTAACTAAGTTAACTGCCTCTGAATTCTACACACTTTTAGTTAAGTACCTGTAAAACAGTGAACATACACAACACAGTAAGGCTAGTGTAGGTAGTAGGTAGTTCGTCTCGTGAATATTTGTATTCAGTAATAAATCCTGAATTCCACTCCCGTCTTGTCAACACATGATTCTATGCACTCACTTAAATACTGACATTACATATATGTAGTACTGAATAAAATTCTCCTTGTACTTATTTATTAACCATATCTATTGTTAGCATATTTAGCTACTTTCTCTAATAAGGCGTGATAAAATAATGATAGATACATTAGTGCACTATTGGAATTATTTTTATCCCTAATGTATATGTAAGCAAAAAATGAAGAAAAAGAAACAGCATAAAATATACCTATATTTCATTTGCATATAGTATCTAATTTAAAATACAAGGCAAGGGGAAGTAGTTTTGGTAGTTTGTATCTTGTCTTGTTCATGTAAACACATTTCACGCCATTTTACTACTTACTTAAGACTAACTACCCAAAAAGAAACATTTTAACTGAAATAGGTAGACCTGTTTTAAGACATAATAGGGTAAGTGTTCAAACACAACAATTTCTACTCACATTTACAAGTGTGTCTTAAATGTAATCACTCAATTAGAGATCTGTAAATAATATTTACATGAGACATATAAAAATAAGGGTTCGAGAGAACAATTGTAACATATTTATTTATATTTGAGATTTTATTTAATGAATCGTAAATTCTTATATGGATTAATGGGTAAATAAGTATGCGTGTTTATAATATTGTGGCTGAACTAAATAAGTATGATAATCATATGTTATGTGTATTGAATGTATAGATTATAAGAGGAAGAGAGGACAAAGAAAGAGCCGAAAGAGTCGAATTAGAGTGAAGGCCAGATTCGACCTCCGCACTGGGAACGACGTCTAGTTGTGTAGCGACTTCGTGGGTCGCCAACACCAACTCCCACCACCACAACAACAACAGTCCTCTTACACAGACTCAAGCTGATCCTCCTGAGTCTGCTGATCTTCCTAGAGAATCTCTGTCTCCTGCTGATCAGCCGGTCCACCTCCAAACAGTCACCTCACTCACACCATCAGCTTCAGCATCATCAAATCTCTACGCAGAGCCAGAGCAACTGAAGGAACGTCAACAGTCTTGTCAACAGCCGCCGTCGCCACCACCATTGCCACCAACACTCACTCCAGTTTATTCTCCTGCCTCCTCTTCGTCACAGAGACACATTCCATTAAACGCTCAAAGTCAGAGTGACAGTCGCACGTCAAACGGATTCCCCGTCTACGATACACCGGTTCACTCACCAGCACTGAATAATACAGAAGAAGGAAATCAAAGTCATCTTCCCATTAACGAAAACATGGCTTCTGTTCAAGGTTTTACAAGTAAGTACCTATATAGTCTCAATTTTTTATGTCTAATACATTCTACATAAATCTCTGCATGCAATTTGCAAATCTCCATGCGAATTATAGCCTCATCTATATTATTTACTTTCTGAAATGAACATTTATTTTGCAAAAAATTATTTTTTATCAGATTTTTGTGAAATTTTCTATGAAATACAGAGAGGTAGGAAATCAAGTGAATGAATGAACCAGAGTGCTAAATACCGTACAATATTTTTACATTCCGTTAACGGAAATTATTCCTTATGGATATAACACAAACTATTGCATAACATAAGAACACATATTCATAAGTCATTAATTGAATACGGTATTTCTTTTAGCACAATATGCTTCAGGAAATCAAAAAATTTCTTGGAATGTATTGACTGAAAAATCGTTTCATGTGAAAAAGTGTGTAGTGCTTATCTGTTTATACTGTTAGCTATTGTATTAAATATATATTTTACACATTTTGTACCTTTCGGCAACAGAATGCTTGTATTTTGATTGTGAGGTGTTGCCAAAAAAGATAAGGAATGGGAGATAAATGTTAAAATGCATGATGCACGGGCTCTTTACCTTGGAAAACATGTGCACACGACAATGACATTAGCCAAGCCAGGCTGTGCATGGCCAACTAATCCTAAAGATAACATTAATATTATTTATAAAAGCTGAGAGATTGCAACATCAATAAGCCAAGACGTGAGACAGCAGTAGTGTCAGTGTCAAGTCAAGCAGAATCACAACACTAGCACATCACATTCACATCAACATGCGTGCATGGAAATGTTAATGTTGGCATATAATATTTTACAATATAGGTATTATGTACTAAGTGTATGTGCAGATCTGTGTTATGTAGACTTATATACACATTGTAAAGTACAAGGTTAAAAAATACTAATGCACAATAGTAATTTAGGTATTTAGTATATATCTGTAAGTCAATTATTAGGATTATTACATACTATTATCTGTTATGGCATTTATATTTGCATATTCGTACATGGTTACCTATAATAATTTGTAGTCATAAACATTGTATAATACACAATGCTATGATGACGATGCGATGTCGTTAAAACAAAAGCCTCTGCACTTTTATCGAGTGTTTTATCTGAAATGTTCATGCGAACATTCGGTAGTTGCTATTTACATGTCAGCAAGTGTGCTAACGTGCATACAAACAAACAGCTTTAAGATGTTCTGATGTACATATAAATACATCCTGTGCTGAATGTAATTATTATTTGCCATGAAACCATTACGTATATAGTACAGGGAAGTCTGTAAATATTTCATAATTTTTTTTCGTCAGAATAGTAGTAAAGTTACATTCATTGTAACTGAAGATATTTTAATGTTTAGTTGGCAGAATATGCGTATGTTATCCTATTGTGTTTGATAAAATTTACATCAGTTGATTCTGATGTTTTCTTTTATGTTGTATCAGTTTATGAAAATATTTTTGACTAATTTAAATGTGTATATATATACAACGTATCCGTAGCAGCGGGTTGTTGCAATTATGCAAATGCGAATTCTAACGAAATTAAAATGTATCTTAAAAATAATAATACAAAATACAATAGTCGAGATCACAAAATAACCCTGTAGATTTTCTTATCGTACGGTCATACCGGTCATGCCATTTATTCATGTGACGCCGATTTAGCATACGTTTGGAATATTAAAACTAACGCAAGCACATGTAACATATAGTAGTAGCTGCTGCTGATATGAAGATTGACAAGGTTTGTAATCAGTAACAAAAAAGAAATCCTATTTATAATTATATTAGCTTAAATGAGGAGGGAATGGATTGGAGATGTTGATGCTAATTGAAATGTAAGGCAGACGTACACTGATTGCTTTTGCGAATGTTTTTGCTTAAGTTATTAGCGTTTTATTTACTACTGCACTGCAGTTAAAGTACTTTTATTATCTGATCTGTAAATGTACTACAAACTAGTAACGAGTAGTGAATATAATTATAGATACATACTATACTAATATATATATCGATGTTTATTTTCCGGCTACCAACAGTACTGTAATTACCTGTACATAATCATCATAATTATGTATTAAACTAACTATGACATAATATAGTGTATCTTCTACGTCATATAGATATAGCAACTTACCTGCTATAAAAGCTAAAAACATTCTATTGCCAAATTATACATAGGTAATAAGTACTATCTGTATAGATAAATACCTCTCTAAGATAAGTACCTAGACCTACTAGCTATTTACTTATATTCAATCCAACATTTTTAATTTCTTTAAGAGTCCTCCATCAAGTAGGTACATGCTGACTCTGCCTGTGATTTGTGAGTCTGTTACTTGACTCGTACAAGATAAAATATAAAGTAGTGAAGCATTGCTTAATTTATTTGAATTGTGCAGTTTGTATACTAATGTAGTCTATTATAGGTATCTGTATGTCTATTACATCGCAGATTCTTTAAATTACCTTGGAAAATAGTAGCACATTATTCACTTCTTAAACTACTAGTTGTTTCGCCTACCTGTAACGATTTAAAGATGCATATATACATACATTACATACAATGTTCATTGAACTTAAATAAATTACAGTAGTTATGAGATAGGTAGCTACAATTTCAGTAGATCTATTTTATATAGTCTCAATAAGAGGGTTCTACTTACTCTGTCTTCTGTTAGGTAGAAAAGAAACTACAAAACTATTTCACTTTCATTTGTTATGCATTGCATTATTGTATATATAACGAATTTAATTTTCCTTGGATGAAATAAATATATTGTGAGTAAATAATTATGTATCTCATTTTGTCAGCATTTATTTATTTGTGATTGCCCTTCTGCAGTTTAGGCATTATGTTAGTTATTGTTATGTTAATGAGTCGAACTGTTTTTCCCCACGTATCCTTAAGCTTGCATTGTACAAGAACACACTTAGAAGGGCAATAATGATTTCTACCCTTCTAGAATCTTGTAGCACACGTGTGTCCACAATGTTCAATAGTTATTTAGTGATAGTGGTGGTGTGAGTATAGCGTAAGTACAATAATGATATCCACAGGGAAGAAAATCGCTACTTTAAATCTTAACTTTACTAATGTAGTCAGTTCGTAATTTCACAGAGCCAGAGCTACAAGTAAATAATTCGCCCAGTTTTGTATTGCTGTGTTTATTATTTGTTTTGTATGAATTGTAAGTGTATGAATGTACTATGTACATAAATATGCATCTCATTCCTATTTAGTGTGCTCGTTAGTTATTTTATCATGACAATAATGTATTGACCTTTATTACTTTGTTACTAATTCCTTCTTATTACCATGCGTTTCCATTTCTATGTTTTGATCTACTGATTTACAATTCAGACTACTACATACAAAGCTACTATAAGTATCCTTCATTTCGCAGTAATTCATTCAACCCAACCACATTTCTACATAATTACATAAACTTTTCATCCTGCTGTTTTAATGTGACAATAGTATGTTATTACCCTCATTACCTCACAATTACCAAACAAACAACATATAACAACATGTCAAAAATAAATTATACTGTTTATACTTAGGTAACCGTTATTCAATTTTCAATGAAATAGATAGGTATGTTTCATTGCAAACATTAAAAAGATTAAATTCCATAGATTGCAGCCTAAATATTTTCTTAATACAACATTTGTGCAGATCCAATCTCTACATCATGCATGATAAATGCATTAGTTTCATATCAGTGATATATGCGCTCAAATAACTTGCTATCTTCTTGTAGAAATTGATTTTGATTGTTCTGTCCATTTCAATTTGACAATTAAATTATAATTTTGCGGACGCTAGTATAATTTCAATACATTGAGGTGAATGAAATAAATTTTTGACATACCATGTATTTTTGTAACTGGATTGGTAACAATTGTATGCTATAGGCAGAGCTAAACTAGAGCAGTGTCCAATTTAACACAGGTATTTTTTATTTTCACATTTCCAATTGTTTCCGTACAAGGCTCATATTCTTCGTATTACTTAATATGTGAATATTACAGCTGAATTTCGAAAACATCAAATTAAAAATGAATACAAATAAATTCTAACATCTATGAGTATGAAACATCAGAAACTTTTTATCTAAAAATTCAGTTTGTTTCTTTAAGTACAATATACTTAGAGATCAGTACGAAGATCATGAAAAGCTTTAATGTACTATATTGTTTTATATGTGATAGCCATACACATCAATTTGGTTTTTATGGGGTATCCTCAAAAAGAAAGACAATTTTATGAACCTAAAGCCAAATTTATAGTTAATTCTACGATTTTAATAAATCTTCCGATGTAAAATTATATCAGTTTAGGCAGGAAGAAAGAAATGTCCATTCGTTTGCTGTTGCTGTCCCATTGAGTTATTAATGCCCAACTTTACGATAATTGTGTTACATTTCACATGCAACATTCATTGATGTTGTGTACTGAATCTGAAACATGCATTGTTGTGTGTTATCTGAGATGCAGATACTCAGCAATTTGACAATGCATGTTTACTGTAGCATAGAAATTTGACCTCACAATCAGATCTCTTAACTATGGGTTGGTCCATCTCACGAAGTAATTTATGAACCTGAATCTTAATTCATTTCATTATGTTACGTTAGCATACAGATATGTATGCTAATAACAATATGATTTTCTCTACCGTTATTCGATCGATACTGGTTTTTTTGCGCTTTGTGTAATGGAACTCAAGATATGAACGAACGGCCCTTACATCGTTGGTTACCATTACGTAGTAGGTTCATAAATGAGAATGTAATGAATATGTTATGTAGCTGCTTTGCTTCCAGGCACTTCGTCCATCACCTATCCCATGTTTTTTTTAAATATTACACTTCAAACTTACCGTATTGTAGAGATCTAGACAATTCAATATATATTATCTGACTTTCATTATTTTAGTTTCATTTACTATTGCAAAGAAAAAAATGAGACATTTTAATTGAGACGTCTGTACACTGAACATAAATAACATTCTTTTTCGTTGTGCATGCCCACTAAATGCCGATTGTCATGCAAAAGAACTCCTTATCAATGGAGCACTGAGCACATTGGTTTGCAACTTTGCAAGTATTCTTTCTATTTGATGGCTGGCTTAAGGAAGCATTAAGCTCCTCATATTTATTTTGAACAACAGAATAAATTGCAGTACGTTAAGATACAAAATAACCAGATTGGGTGCTACAATGAACCACAAGCTATTGAAATAATCTTTGCATTTATCAATATTACTCTTTGTGAATATGTACTACCTAAAATACTGACCATTAAAATAAGATGTTATAACACCTTTTAACATAATGTCGAATTTACAAGTGTATTATAGTGACTGCAAAATAGGGCTTCAATAATTTCGTGAGGATTTTGATCTTGATATCTAAAATTTATTTACATAATAAATATCATTTATCTTTAGCCAAATCATTAATGTTATCAGTACATATGAAGATAGCACAAATTGTCTGGGCCCATATTTATGTACGACAAGGCGTGAAATATTTGGCTGAAATTCAGTTTCTTAAATCCGTGTTTGTAAAATAGTCATGTCCTACAAATTCACAGTGAGCGAAGTGTTAAAAGATAATTATTGTAGATATTGGCGAATCTCTTCGAATAATCATAACAAACTTGACAAGTGTTTTACTGTCCTCTAATCTGATCTGGATAACAATGTAACCAGTATTCCGTACGGCAATTGAAGGATAGAAGTTGCCAATAGCTAGATGTCCTGGTTCTGGTTCTTGAGTAGGCACTTATAATATTCTCGATTATTAATTGGAAACTCAAAAATGGGATCCCTTAAATATTTTAAAATGCAGCCGAAGAAATGTTTACATCGAAATTAAAGGAAACATGACCATAATGACCCAATATCGAAAGACTTTTGCTATTGATATACTAACTATTCAGATATGGTCATTAAATGTTATCATTTGGCAATTGATTGATATACATAGCAAGTAGCTATAATAACATTCTTAAGATATACATCTCACCGTCCATGCTAGTATTTGATTCACAATCATCAACGTATTCTTTCAGAACTGTCAGGAGATAAATCTACCATTTTTATTATGCTGTCAATTTGTTACAAGATCGTCAATATGTAGAGCATATTGTACATAGGCATTCCTACTTTATTGCTAACGACTAACATACTTTCAAAGGATCTTGGACAATATTACACTCATAATTCACTGTAGCCAGTTTAGTAGAGCAGGTCTACAAACTTTAACATTACAATAAAAATAAATACTTTTTATTGATACCTACATAACATAAAGCCTTTACCTATACTAGTTAACATAGTTTAGGTAGGTACAGCACAATAAATACAATGATCGCAATAATGAAAATTCATTAAATATATGCAAGCTGTAGGAAAATTAAAAAAACCGTTAGCCTTTCTACTAACAATTAGTTTATGTTCATTTTCAGTAATGTCGTCACCTGTTTAGGAGTGATTCATTGCTAAAAGTTGGTTCCCTTTTTGCAACCGTTGAGTATTCCTATTTTCAATTGAAATCAAACTACTGCATATGGATTATGTAACACGAACATATATATACATAGTAACTTAAATTAACTTATAGCAAACAAAATTGAGATTTTCCTTATTACATACATTTTCTCTATTCTCAAAGCAAGAACTAAATAAAAATGCATGCTTATATTGAAGCCAATATAAAGTATACTAGATAAAACCGATGCTTTCCTAACTGTATCTATAATCTATACAGTATCATTCCAATAATGAATACGATACTACCATTCTACATCCTTAATAGTATGAATAATATGAAGTATATAATCCATACTCGTAGAGTCATAGGACAGTGAGCTGATATTGCAAATTGGAAGTCATAAATTAAACCTTTAATAAATTTTACGTTTGTACATAAATTATTGAGCTGTTGAAGTGTTGACTTAATATGACCTTCTTCGAATGATACCTATAGTAGATAATATATGTCATGTTATCTTGTAAATAAGGAACAAAATGTAGTGCAATATGCCTTCTATTCCTCAGTGTCCTGTGGGCAGGGAAAAATGAATACTAATCAAAAAAGCGGTGGTCCGTTTTTGTTACAATTTTGTATTACTAATTTAAATTACTTTAGTATGTGGAAACCAATTTGTTGATAATAGATTTCCAATTTTTTTCATATGTATTTTAGTTAGAAACTTCTTGGAGCTAAAATAGGCTTGATGCAAATTTAATTAAAATTTGTAATGCCTGTGTTACATATTTAGTCTAAATCTGGACAAAATTGTATTCTGGCTGTTCTACTTCGATTTATCTACTTAATAAGTTGATAAATGATCGTAGGACAACGAAATTGAATAAAATCTTCCAACTAATTGTTATTCCAAACAGCCTAGTGTTGATTCTGCAAGGTACATGAGTAAACGGTTGACTAGTTGATTGTTTGCAAGTTGTAAATTCATATATGGTTTTACTTTTGTCTATTTAATTTATCTTTTCCATTAGAATTTATTTTATATATAGTAATGAATCTTTCTGTACTTGGTAGTTAGAAGGTAACACCTGAGAAAAATACAAACTTTTCTAATTAGCTTCTCTTTAGCGGCAGAGTGAACAGGTATGTCTACATCAAAAGAATTAGCACAAAGAGGTTATGACAAGCAAAGCCCTAAGCAGTTTAATGTTCGCAAGTGTACAGCCAGCCAATGCTAATAATACATGCAATCTTAGCCATAACTTGTATGTAGCTGATAGGTGTGCACATTAGTATTTTTGTCTTATACACCTATTATTACGCAACACGTTAATATTTATATTCAGTTGTGTATAGACAATAGACGGATTAATTGTAGTGTAGATGTATATGGTCTGGTTAGCCATGGCAGGACATTACCTATAGAACAGATCTTAGGTGTTGTATCCTAAGCTGAAGACATGAACATGATTTGAAGAAGCGGACAAAGTTGTTCGGCAACTTTTATCGTTTGTATTGGTTTATTGAGCCAGTAATTAATTAAATTATATTGCTTGTAGTGTTCTGTTCTGTAGTGGAACCCTTATTAATGTGTTTGGTTTCTCGTTTATTTACTCGCTGATTATTTAAGGTTAGTCGTAATTATTTAGCGTGATGTGATGTCCATATATTTAGATTGCTTTTATTAACAATCATAACTATTCATCTTAAGTCAATATAAGCAAAGCCATACTTGGAGAGGGTTGTAAATTATATTAGACAATTGCCACAATATAAATATGTTCTCAGAAGATGTGACTGTGACTTCTTTACTATTCCCTCCCAAGAAATAATCTCCACCAAGTATTATGGTTATTATGGTGTTCTAATGTTCAAATGTATATTAGATATTCATAACAACGACAACAGGTAGGTACTATATAGGTACTATTACTATTCAAATGTATAGTACAGATAGGTACTTTATGAGCTATAGGCATTTAGCTACTCAATAAATCTAGATAACTACATGTAAATTCAATTTTCATCGGAATTTGTTTTCCTCGTGCAATGCTATGTACATATACAGAGCATAACTTCGGAAACTCAAAGCTAACAATATAGGTATGTAGCTAAGTAGCTATATATTTAAAGATGTCATGTATAAAATATAATTGAAATATCTGCTCTTTCATAATTCATTGAGTCGAGTCACATTACTAGTACGCGGCACTTGCAACGATCATCAAAGTACATTCAGATAAAAAGCTAGCCCACTTGTATGGAGCTAATTAATGATATATTTATTACAAATTAAGTATCCTAATGTAAACGCTTTTTACTGTGAGATTATCTTTAATGAAGGCCTGATTCCTTAATTTAATGATAAGATACATAATATTATGCCATTGTCTTCTGTTGCAAAACATTAAATTTGAGTGGATGCTTTTCAATCGAACCAGTATGTACTCAGTCATGAATAGTATAATCAGCACTACAATTCCTTATGGATATGCAAGTTCGTTAATGTCATCATTGGGTGTTTTTATGGATATGATAATAATATTATTCTTGATTTTATGATCCTACCACCATTGGGTTTATTATTCCATAATTACCTATGTGGTAGTTTCTGTCGGGAGAATTGGAACAAGAATTGCATTGTTTCTTTTACAAAATTTAAGCAAAGTCATCCTTTTTTGAATCTGTGAGAGCAAATTATGCTACAATTTTGGAATAATTTTTAAATAATAATCTTTCTGATAATACTTATTCCGTGCATTTTAAAGTATTATCAAGATGAATTATAAATGAAGGATAGCTTTTCGCAGGAATAGAGTTATTTATTACTTCTGTTGGGCTAATCTTAAGTTATGATAGTCAAATTTGGGATCTATATAATAAATTATTATAAACAATAAGAAATCGTGTACACGCCACATTAGTTTCACTCAATCAAATGATGATAATCTCTATGTCACAGGTCAAGATGTGCAAAATGTACACTGTTTGAGAATTCATGCACCATACATACAGAACTGTGCTGCATTTAATTTCCTACTCGTACATATAGCTATAGAGATACATGATCACGTACGCGCACTCATGCTTATAAACACTTGCTACTTAGTCATGTATTTCTTATTTACTTGCTCAGTACGAACATGTATCCTAGTCCTAGTGTTATACATAGTCACCTATTTATATATGAGTTACTTAATATGAAAATTATTGAAGTTGAGTGTGCAATATGTATTGTAAAACTACAAATATGACGGTATCATTGGAAATTAATTAATTATATTTAAAGACTGTAATTGAATTATAGCGATAGTAAATAAGTAAAGATATTTTTATATATATATTTTACATGCATGTATTTACACTTTAAAGGTTTTCTTTTTAGTGTTTACGTTAAAAATAAATAAATTAAAAGTGCTACAGAATTTTAAAAAGTATAATCAACAAAAATGCGGCATCTAAAAATAGCGAGTTACTCAAACTCAACAATGCGAGAAGATAACTCGACATTCTAATGGTCTAACTTTAGGGCAGGGCAAGCAGGTGTACTGCACACCCAATCATATAACTCTAATTTTAAGGAGTATTAATCCCAGAAAATGCATAGCATAAGCATAACCTATTCTACTACAAGAAATCTTGTTTTACTATTAGCACATTATTACCTCATCAGAATCCTCTTCGTATGTGCTCTTTGGTTCCCAGTATACCTACTATGGAGGTACCACTTATATGATAAATGCATATCCATAAAAACTGTGGGAATGGGTTTTATTGTGGCAGGTATGGTCTGTTGTTGCCTAACCTTGACGGTTTTAATGGTAATCTTACAGTAATGGACTTAGTTGAAGTGTCATGTAAATATTACATCTTTAAATGATTTATACTAGTTTAATGTGTATATCAATTCTTAATAAATGCAATTGTCCATGGCCATATGCTCACTACACATTTCAGTATCACATTCTTTGTTGTGTAGAAATTTCTAATAAAGTAGGAAGCAAAATGGAACATATATCCTTTTTCATTATGTTTTATTAATCTGTTAATTAATAGGTAATTTGAAATGCTAAAAATTGTAGACTAAAAAAATTATTTAAAGCATTTTTAATAAGCAGGTGTCTGAAATACTATAACTTTTATGAATAACATGGTTTCTAAGCTACGTATATAAAAAGTTCTACAAGAAAGAATTTTCTGGAAGGTGCTTTCTTGTAGAGTCACTTATTTAACTATTTAACTTTTTATTTTGGAACACATTGTAGTCTCCACTCAGACATGCAGGATTCCGGTAATAAAATAACAATAAGTGCTTAGGTAAATAATACAACAAATTACATGACTTGCCAAAAGTACACTAGTCGTCAGTGGCATAGTGTGTAGTACAGCACAATGCAATGTTGCGTAAGTATGTATGGGACATGACACACAGTGAAGTCCTATAGTGTACGTGTGGCGTGGTTTCCAGATGAAGACTTCTTGTATGTCCTACTCTAAAATAAATTGCGAATCATTGTAGATTACTCGTGTTCTTTTATGTGATGTTTACACTACAGTGTGCATTGTATTAACTATTAACTATAGCGTGGTATCTTGTGTACACAGTAAATGCATGCAACATGCAAAACTCAACAGGCGTAAGATAGGAATAATATACCTACTTACGCTTATTGCTGTTACATAAATTAATCCTATTGCCATGCCAGTCTTGCCAGTGTGCTACTGCTACTTGATATAGAATTATAAAGCCAACTTGCAGATTTAATTAATTGATGTACCTACTGAAGACATAGACTTAACATCATGAATTGAGAAAAGCTCAAGCTCAGCATGGTTTACATTTTACATAGATGTGTTTGTCTAGGTCTATAAAAGCACGGCACAGAAATGATAGCGTAAGGTCACAGTCGTCATCGTCAGTAAGTATGTACTATGTATGTAAGTAAGCGTAAAAGCTATAGAGTTCTTTCCGCTTATGAAGAATTATGCAACGAGCATTAAACACAAATGAGTGCAAAGTCTTATCATAAAATACACGAGGAAAGAACAAATGAGAGTGAGATTGAGAATTACAGTATAATGTAATATGAATGCATCGGCATAAATATATCGTGCAACGTGTGCTTTTATCTGATGTATATATATGTATGTATGGTGTATAACATGTAGTGTAGGTACAATACTATGCTTGCTATCTAGGTTTATTATAATGGAACATAATTATGGATATATTTATATTACGGATTTTGAAACTTGAGCTTAGAATAATACATGAGCAGATAAGCGGATACCATACAATAGTAACTACAGTACACTCTGCCTGAATTCTAAATGCACATAGTAGGTAATGTTGCTTAGCTGGAATAGGAACGAATGAATAATTTTGGCTGAGTTTAAGTAGATTTTTTTAACTCTATCTAGCCTAGGATTTCCCAGTTGACTTACAACAGTATCATCATCCTGTATCTCACTTAGTGGAATAAATTTGCAGCTTTGCAATTCTGCAGAACATACCTATTCATTGTTCCTATGTACGTTGTGGATGTGGTTTCTGATATCTACCCTATGTATTTATTGTACCTATTGAATTTATATATACTAGTAATAGTAATGAGTGCTACGGTGCGATACATGACCAGGACCAGACCAGGATCAACTCCTGCCTACTTGAGTCAGATAAAAATCTTTAACAGAAATAATGTTTTCCTTTCAATTTTTTCGGTTCTATTTCTCATCATCATCACACCATACCACACTGTAATAGTGCAAATTACGATGATGGAAGAATCTATCCTTCTCCTGACGATTATTAAGACAGTCTCAGTCTCAGTCTGAATAGCTGGAGGGCATGGGATTCATTTCTTTCTGGCTTGACTCCTTCTCGTTTGAGAAATCGTAAAGTGATGTACATCAACATACATACGTAGGTTCGCAAGTAGTAATTATCAGGTAGTCTCTTCTGGAAACGAAATAGTATAATTGTGCGGAACATTGTGAAATTCCAACACAATTGAGTTTTTCTTCATTCAATGTACTTCTCGTTGGCAGGGAAGGAATTTTTGCATTTCGTAAGCTAACGTGGTCAGTTCCGTAGTTCAGTTTGCTACTCATCTTCATCCAGCACAGGAACATTCCCAGGTATTCTCAATTATCTATTCATTATTATTCTATTACACATCCATCATTCATGAGAATGAGAGAGTAAGATAGTATAGCGTAGTATGACGTGGGGCTCCTTTATTATAGTATATACAATTATATGTACATTGCAAAAAGCTCTCGTTTATGTAAACTTTAATTTAATTGCTCTTTGTATACCTATGTAGCCTTTTACGTTAGGTTTAGTGTACTGTATCCCTAAATATTATTTAAGGAGCAATTTTTCCTCTACTTTAAACTTGAAGATATGTAACATATAATTTTAACGGTTTTAGCTGTAGCATACATATGTACTTACATATAACTACCTAACGTTCATATATATATATAGATCATCAACCATCATCATTATACAATAGGGAGCTCTTTCAAAGAACACTGAATCTATTTTATTTCATATTCTTTTCTTTTCCTCATTTCATTACAACCTTTAGCCTACGTGTGTAACAACCTCTCATTTATTTCTGCGATCAAATAAACTGCCTTTCCACTTTTCTGTTCTATTTTTAATTCCTTTTCGTAGAAGCAACTATAGTACCATATAAGATTATACTCTTCTCATCACATCCTAACGCAACACTGTATTGTACTTTTCTTGGTTCCTCGTTCAAGTTCAATTTCAAACTGACTGCCTTTTCTGTGTCAGTGTGACAGTTAACAAGCTTTAAGCAGTTTCAAACTATCTTGAGGTAATTTTCTTTTTTTATATTTACTGGGTATATTTTATTTCAATTGCATTTAAGTTTGTTCTCATACGCCAAGAATTAACCTCTTTCAAGTGTTATTAAGCTATGGAGAAATTAAAGCAGGGTATCTTGCCTAGACATACTTATGTAAACAATCAGTATTAGGGCAGAGAGATAATAATAAATAAATGTACTTTGGCATGCGACAAAGCTGTTGATGCGTCAACGCAACGTGGTGCACAATGTGCATATCGGATGGATTGAATTGTGCATGAGTACCTAGGTTAGGCACTATTGTACATACTTGCATAGATATACGTACCTACAGGTCAGAACTTTAACTAACTGGTGTATTATATTATATTATTATGATCAGTGGGTAACTATCTCGTGTATGGACATTTTGGCCAAACCACTTCATGATAAATTCATGCTAAATTAGCGTTGGATTTAAAGTTTAGTTAGGTAGTATAGTAATATATAGCTACAACGTATTACTAAATATATTATGTATATTATCAACTTGTTTATTATAAGATGTTTTCAACGTAAATATTGTTTTCACTGTAAACGCATTCATTGTCTATATTTATGCAATTGACATTTAATATTTATAGCTACTGTATGTTTTTTATATATTATATGTATCATTTATTCATATAGGGCAATGAATAAAATATACAATCTCTTTAATTATAAAATAAAATAAGGAGTATGAATTAAAATACGATTCAAGGAAGATTCGACTATCACGCATGTTACCCTGCAAATACAAGAACTGCGTGTTTACACAATAGCCTATTGGCATAGAAAAATAAAATTGAACAAAAAATAATGCAACATTTAGAGAATTGATTTACATAAATAAAACGAGCAAGTTAAGCCAGAGCATCGGATAAAACACTGCTACCTAGTACAACTGTACAGGAACTTAAGATTTGATTATAATTATAGACTAGGCAGTTTCCGCAAAAATGACAGACTGTGTGAGAAAGTAAAAATAATTTTCTTACAACTTTTTGTGCGTATATTTAAGTACCAGGATAGAGTTGATATTATTTACCTCAAATGTGCGTAGGTAATAAGCATGTACGTAGTATAGACAGAGTAATTATTCCTACTACATGTAATATGCTTAATTTATGTACATCGGTATATCATATGGAATTTATATCGGCTATAGGCAGTACTTAATTATGCGTAGGTGCTCGTGAAACTTGAACTGAGAATTATTAAGGAAGTTGCTAAAACTGGAGATATAATTTTGAAAAGTTCCAGAACAAAAATCAAATATTACGACAGGGTATGTAATATTTTTGAATGATAGAGAGATGGGGTATCGCCAAATCATGCACGTATCATACCTGGCTTACTACTTGTTAATGTACATGTTTTATAAGCTTCCACAATATATCGTCCAACTTCTTACATGTAATTTGGTTACCGTTTGCTGTCTGCCCACTATTACATGTCATTTTTAATATTGCAATCATAGAGAAATACGGACATTATATCGTAATGTTATTTCTTCATGTTGCTTTCTCATCAAGTTGCTCTTGTGAGTCAACGTTACTTTTAATAGTTGTGGATGAACATTGCATGATCATTTATTACAATACATCGTCCATCTCTAAAATGAGAATTAAATTGCAAATTACTCATTAATCCACGGAAGTATCCTATTACCAATCCAATATTAATAATTAATAGCATAATGAAGATAGTGATATTCAGGAAACTATATAATCGTAAATATTCATCTATATCAGCTTATATTTACACAAATTCCTTGTATTGGTGCTTATACAGTAATATATGTAAGTATTACATTACATGTACATTAAACGTCACAACCTCACAACTAAGGTTGCATATTATGTGATGAAAAATTATGTGTATATTAATAATTTCACAAGGAAAATTTACATCTTCTTACTATGATCACAGGCTGTCCCGTTGGAAGAGACTGTACATTGAATGTACACTAGTATAAAAGTATATTAGTTTACGCTTATATTGTCCAAAATAATATAATATACATAATAAAATGCTATATATGTTCCAATGCAACAGCATAATTCAATTTGATACTGTGTGAGTACAAACGATAGTATTTAGTAATAAAATTGGTAGATTTAATGAGGAGTGCGTTAGTTTTCTCATAAAATTAAAACAGGCCCATAACTTTATTTCCAACTTCCCTCAGAGTCAACACCTAGTAATTACTGGTTATCCCAACTTTTCTGATGTCTTCAAAACGTTGTATTACTACTAGTCTTAAGGGCAATTAATTATATATGTACGAGGATGACACGCGAACTGTCAGTCAAAATAAGTCTTGTTTGTATCTTATTTCCATTTTAGCATTGTAAGAATTGCATAGTTGATAAGTTTTGTGAACATCAACGTCAACGTAAATAATGCAATGCTAAGTTTAAAATAGAGATAGTTTGCACATTTTATTTTGTCATTCATTTCCATCACTATCAATGGAGAAGTTCTTATCGTTCAACATGATCATCAAACATGAAACTATGAAAGATCACTACTATTGAATGTGTAAGCATCATGATATGGTCATGACTTCATGATAACGTTGTAGTACTATCTGTACGCTTTGATAATGATGGATGGTAATTAATGATGGTATATCCCAAGTTACAAGCTATTTAAATTAGTAAGGCGCTCGCTCACATCGCCATAAAGTTATCTGTCAACTTTGAATAGAAAATACCTTGATATTATATTGATACACTATATTTATGGCATCGTGCAGTACATAACAGGTAGGTACCGAGATCGAGAGTACCTACACCTACAATACAACCACAACCCACCAAAAGCTGATAAAAATATTAGCTGTTCTGCTCACGTTGTTCCAGTCGTTTGGCCATATGCATCATGTGCCTGCTTTGATGAACTCTACTAATTCAATCGGAATATTGTGGGTACACAGTACACATTATGCACATGCCGTATAATTTTGTAGAAGGTTGCCGAATGGTTTTCTGCTACTCCCCGTGGTTTAGACTCAATAATATATAGGTATTTACAAATGCTGGAAAAGTGACAGATTACGTATTGGCCACTTGTGAAGACAGTCGCTCTTGTTTCTGTCTGTTTTGTCACATTTTTTTGAGTGATCGTGAATAAGTGGTTTATAATACTTCCCTGGGTGTATTATATCATAAGTGAATCGTAGCATCACCATGAATACCTTTAGGAACGCATTAGGATATGTGAGCGGAAATGGTAAACTTACATAATTCATTCATTGGAATTATTACCTTTTAAAAACCCTTAAGTAGGTTTGTCACTTTGTGCAGGATATTTTTTATTTACAACTTTCCCATATGACGTTTTCCGTGGTTACTGTTTTCCAACTCAATTCTGTTTGCAGACACTTTGATAGTTCCGCGTTCCTCCTAATAACATTGAGGAAAAATTGTCCATTGTGTTTCCTAAAATTATCAATTTTATAACAATCATTGTTGCTTTGTCTTTTTGCAGGGGAACTGAAGGCAGACGCTTTGGCAATGTTGAGACAAGCCTTAAAATGTCCGAACGCTGCAAACGGGGAACATTTGGATAGTCTTCCTCACATTTTCGTCATTCTTGGAGCTTCTGTAAGTATTATTTTATTATCCATTCTACTTAATTATCCCTCTAGCTTTAATCAAAATAATTTTCTGTATACTTACTTTCATTTTCATTTATTTATTTACTTTAATGCTTTAATCGGAGCTGTGTAATAGCCTTCGCATGATAATGTAAGTACATTTATAAGGATATTGAAATGCTAGTCATAAATGGGTACATAATAATATGTGTATTTATCCAATTGGGAATACGACATAGATTAAACTAGATTATAATATACGGCCTCTGAATTATGTTTAAGTAATTATGTTGTACATGATGATACTTCAGTAGTACGCGACAATGCAGAAGGCTAAACTATTCATGTGAAAGCGCATTATAAATGTATTATGTATTTACTTTATCTTTGCAATTCAGTATTATCGCTGTTTTCCTGGAAATGCAAATGCAAGGGTTTGGTCAATAGGAAACCTATAGTATAAATAAGTATGTTAAGAATAGAATTCTAGGGTTATCATCAGATAGTTTCCGCTACGTACATATTGCAGTGTATATAATGCTGCATCGAAATTTTGAAACAAACATAATTTAGTTTTGATGAAATTATGTACAGCATGAAAATGAATGATAGCATGACGTACTATGTCATAAAAAGAAACACGAACTTTACTTATCAAGTGTACGTGTATTTCAAGTCGAGACTTTGCAGCCTTATATAATCAGAGTGGAAGTACCTAAATTCCAAAATAGTATTAACTCTCACAGTTAAGGATATGCAGTTATGCGAAGACATACATCTTCATGTAACAATAACGTCTTTTTTATCTTTAAGTTTAAGAAAAGCTGTGAAGAGTGTATGGGAAACCCATTCATAGAAAGTTAAGTTAAGCACGAAATGTACGTCAGTTAACCTTGTTCTATGATAAAGTTTGCTAATGCTAAATTACATCTTCAGATTAGCATGGATATAGGTAGTAGCTTATGAAGATAGATACAATATTTGCATATAAGTAGTACATTAAAATGTGTAGGTATACCTGTACAACATAAAAAAGTGTAGGATATTACGCGGTTTATGAGAATCAATTCTTGTGATTAGGTACTTGGGTATGACAATTTTTTCATTGGGTATTTCGCAACCACGCCAGTTTGATGTTTACCAAGACTGACTATTATAGCTTATTGTCGATTCAAAAGGAATCGATGACTTAAACGAAACGAGACTAACATGACACTGTATTAACACTAACATGATGTAGCTTTACATAAAGATACTAGAAGATATGAAGATACAATCAGTGAACGGCTTTTTTGATGATTAAGTAAAGGTGTTTATATATATGACGTTTGTTTCAGGGTGATTTGGCAAAAAAGAAAATCTATCCAACAATTTGGTGGCTCTATCGTGATGGACTTCTTCCGGCAAACACTTCTTTCGTGGGCTACTCACGCTCAAAGATGACAATCGAAGAAGTTCGCGCTAAATGTGATCAATATATGCAAGTATGTTTTGGCAAAAATAATTATTATTTACGTATTTATAGTGATTATGATGATGATCGGCTATGATGTAACAATAGTGTGCCATTCGCGCTATTTGCCATTCAATTTGCGTGTGACTGAAATTACAATGTAGATTTATGTAATACTAGTATGTTTTCGTATAATGTTTTAGGTGGCACCCGAGGAGGTTGAAGCTTACGAGACTTTCTGGCAACTGAATAGTTATGTGTCCGGAAATTATGATGTTCGTCGAGATTTTGAGTTGCTTAACCAGGAATTGGCTAAGCAAGAAAAGAATTCTTCTGCAAATAGAATATTCTACTTAGCACTGCCCCCATCAGTCTTTGAACCTGTTACTTCCAACATTCGAAATACGTGCATGGCTACTAGGTTTGTATATCCTTTGCATTTTCCTTAATACCTTTTGCATATTTTGGAAAGTAGAAAAAAAGATGATTTAAATTATTTTAGAGGATGGACTCGTGTTATTATTGAGAAGCCATTTGGGCGTGACTCGGATTCTTCAGCTCAATTGTCGAATCATCTTGCCTCTCTGTTTAAAGAAGAACAAATATACAGGATTGACCATTATTTGGGAAAGGAAATGGTTCAGAACTTGATGACTATTAGGTAAGTTATTAACCAAATAATTAATCAAATACGTTTTTAACGAAATTTAAATTGTGTTGGTTTTTTAAACAACATTCTGTTTCAAATTATAGGTTCGGAAATAGAATATTTGGTCCAACCTGGAATCGCGACAACATTGCTTCGGTATTGATCTCTTTCAAAGAGCCGTTTGGAACCTACGGCCGTGGTGGCTACTTTGATGAATTTGGAATCATTCGTGATGTCATGCAAAACCATTTACTGCAAATTTTATCTTTGTTTGCAATGGAAAAGCCAGCCACTACTCATCCGGATGATATTCGTGATGAAAAGGTTAATTTTCTAGTTCATTTATGTTCCCAATTTATTAAATATTTTGATGATGAATGGATAAATTAATTGTAAATGCTGGAATTTATTTTTGTTTTACTATATTTTAGGTAAAAGTATTGAAATGCATTAAAGCCCTGACATTGGACGATGTTGTTCTTGGTCAATACGTTGGCAATCCTGAAGGAACTGGAGACGAGACCAAAGGCTACATCGATGACCCGACCGTTCCTGCCGGTTCTAATACTCCGACATATGCTCTTGCTGCATTCCGAATCAAAAGTGAACGATGGGATGGCGTACCATTCATTCTCCGTTGTGGAAAAGGTTCGTGAGCAGTAACTATAAGAGAGAAATGTCAAATCTTATCATAATACAACGTTCACATTCAATAATAAATTTATAAATATAATATTTCAGCTTTAAATGAGCGCAAGGCGGAGATCCGAGTTCAATACAATGATGTTCCTGGTGATATTTTCGGGGGCCAGGCTAAGAGAAACGAGTTAGTAATTCGAGTTCAGCCTGGGGAAGCTGTCTACGTCAAGATGATGACCAAGACACCAGGTATTAGTTTCCAAATCGAAGAAACTGAATTGGATCTTACCTACGGAAACCGTTATAAGGTAAACAGTCACAATAATTACAGAACATTTTTATTTAGGTATTTATTTACCCCACTAATATTATGTGCAGTTTTACAAATACATCTTTTGCAATGCATTTAGGATGTAAAATTGCCTGACGCATATGAGAGGTTAATTTTGGATGTATTTTGTGGAACACAAATGCACTTTGTCCGCTCTGATGAGTTGGCGGAAGCCTGGAGAATTTTCACACCTTTACTTAAACAAATCGAGACAGAAACTGTTCAACCTATTCCTTACACGTAAGCTGATACGAAAGCAGAATATATATTTTAACAAATCATCACTAAATGCAGATTAGTCCATTTAATAAAACTTTTATGAAATAGGTACGGCGGTCGTGGCCCGAGTGAAGCAAATGAAATGTGTCTCAAAAATAATTTCAAATACTACGGTTCGTATAAGTGGGTCGCCCCCAAGCTTTAGTTCACAAAACCTTATAAAGCAATATAAACCATCCGCATGATCCGCACCCAGTGAAAACACTATTTTTCAATACCTTTATGAATTTATTTCGTATTTTAATTATCAAAACATAAAGTATTGTTATCAAAATTCTATAAAATATATTATATATTTATCCTATTTCTTAGTAGTGTGAATCTAACTAAAAGATAAATGGTAGATAGTTTATGGTGCTTCTGATAACAGGGTGTATCAAGCTGTGAGAATTTCCATTTCACATTTATTTTCAACAAAAAAATCTATTATTTTCTATACGTAATTTATTTGGCACTATTTACATCGATGTTCATTGGAAACTGTCATTATCTACCAAGAATTAAAGAAAACATTTAAATACTTATTTTTTCTATTTACTAATCTGCATACCCTGCATATTTACTTTGCTTAGAGCAATATTATGACAAAATGACACAAGAGAGATTATAACTGATATGGGACACTGAAAGTTGATTCAAGTCAAAGTCAGATTGCCATGTAGGTATTTACATCAAATCACCATGTATGTAGACTTGAGTAATTTTCGGGAGATGATAGTTGCGATATTATCTAATTTTTAATCATGGATCCTTTAAAAGTGTAGGTTTAGTAAAATATTACCAGACATCAGATAATTAGGTGTTATAGCTACAGAAGCATTCGCACTAGCCTAACCAAAGTCAATGTATTTGTAATACAGAAATACATTTCATGAGCTATTTTATCGCAAAACAGACAAAACATTAACATGCATTAAACTTAAATAAATACGAAACAAAATTCATCAGTTGCATAACAGTTTCATTCTTCCATTCCAACCTTTAATTTTCATTCATCATTTTTATATTTAATTTAACTAAGAAAATACATCGAGTTTATTAAAATCTTATTGCATTCATGGAAATTGAAATGAGTACGACATACTATTTATATTATTATGACCTGTTCCAATCTAGTCACAACCCCAATGCTCGTCTCCCTACTCATAAGGGCTATTATTAGCTACCGGCGGGTTGGCATAATATATTTATATACATTACGTATCATACTATCATAATTTATAACATTTTATATCTTATTATTGTACTTATAGCATCTACAAAGGTACTTTAGAGGTGGTTTCATTGTTCGTTTTTAATTTTATTACACAATAAAAAGAAAAGACTATTTTTCTATATTGACACATTTTTTGGGATCAATCTGTCCTTAGGCTGTTTTGGCTAACATACACATACATACAGCTATATTATAGCTATATTTTATTCCTTCATGCATGATAAGTATGAGTACGAGTAGTAGTGTAGTAGTTTAGTATCATTGCATCTCATCGTACATAAAGTATAGCTTAGTTTAGCTTTAGCTTTTAGTGTATTGATCCCATGAATGTTTTATGGGAACAAGAACACTTGCATCGCATCTTGCAATCTTGTTACTACGTTCTCTGGTCGATCCTTACGTAACTACAACAAAGACCGTCAACAACCCGGTTACTCTGTGACCTTATTGGCTGCTTTATGGATATCTAAGTCACGTGTAGCATGAGCGCCCCTCTGTCAAGTCAACTTTCCCAGTTCTATGCGTCTATTGTGTTTATAAATTAGATAAGACTCTTAGCTCTGCATTTTTGCACCTAAAATTAGAATTTTTAATTTAAATTGAGTCTCAAATTGAGCATTTATATATATTTATCTTCTATAATAGCTAATAATAATAATAAAACACATCGGGACGCACTAAAGTTTTATTTTCTCCCCTCTCATGGCTAAACAAACTTGGATTTCAGATTTAGGTTAGGGACACTACCGATAATATTTACGGGACCCCAGATCCCTTACTCTGGTTCGGAATATTAAATATTAAATTATAAATACTATAGCTTAGATTAGGTTAGATACTCACAATGGGGGATCAATTTCGCAAAGTGGAGCCGTATTCTCCAAAGTCCTCCCCAAGGGGTTCTCGATCTCCTGTCGTTCCAAGGCAAGATTCTTCAGGGACACTTAAAGCTACAATTTCATTAGGCAAAAATCCTTCAATAGTGCATACAGGGCCATTCTACCTCATTAAAGAGCCTCCAAGTATGTTCTCTGCCAATAAAACAAGTTCGCAAGCAAATTATACCTTTATAATACATTCCAGTCAAGGTAAACTAATTGGCAATCATTTTCTTTATTTTTGTTTCGTTTTCTCAATCCAGGTGAAAGCGAGTTGACTGGAGCAACTAATTTAATGGCTCATTATGGATTAGAGCATTCGTATAATAAATCTAGCGGGCGTAAAGTTAAAGATACTCTTTCATCATTTCTACCAAATCTACCTGGGCAAATTGATAGCCCAGGTCAAAACGACAACAGGTAAAAAATTTGGTGGTGATCCAATAATTAAAAATTTAAATTGTCAATTAAATATTAGTACCATTTCTGTATTCAATACGTCAAAGTAACATACTTATTTTGTACTTGGCTAATGCTTGTATAATGCATAAATTGTAATGCTGCTAAACTGGTTTATTTTTCTAGTTCGTTAAGATCTGTAATTGACAAACCTCCAATTGGTGGAAAGGAATTACTACCTCTAAATGCACTGCAATTAACTGGTTTCAGGCTCCATCCTGGCCCGGTAAGTATTTATTGCCTGCAGTTTTGCAAAATTATTTTTTTTCTTATTACTTTGAAGTGCAGTGTAGAAAATGTAGCAATTTATTTAAAATAAATATGTTTCAAGAATATTAAAAAATATCGTTCCAAAATTGTTACAGTTGCCCGAGCAGTACAGATTTATGAATAGTGTACCGCAGAAAAAGCGACATAAGCACAAGAAGCACAAACACAAGGCAGGGGAAACCCCCAGTCATCAAGAATCCAGCGCTGCCGATTTGGCGGCCGCCGCTGAGAAAAAGCATAAAAAACAAAAACGCCACGACGAGGACAAGGAGCGTAAAAAGCGAAAGAAGGAAAAGAAGAAGAAAAAGCAAAAGCATAGTCCCGAACATGGGAATACTAATCAAGCTAGTAATCCGGCGCTATTTGCTGCAGGGAATAATTAACGATAATTACCCTGGTAAAATTATTATTATTATTAAGTTCATCATATAAGATGAAAATATATCGTCAATACTTTATTTAACATTTAACCTGGCATTTATAAGATATTATATTATTATTATTATGTATTACTATTATTACATTCAATGCTAACAATATTATTGCGCATAATTCAAGCTGTCGGGCTATAAATGCCCTTATATTTTCCAAATATCATTACTGTATAACGAAGAGTTCAAAACAAATTCGTTAAGGTTAAATCAAACAACCAAATGCCCTACAAAATATTGCATTTCTGAGAAAGTTGTGATTTGTCTTTGGGTTGCTGTTTGTAAGATATAATATATTATTACTAAAGATTTGGCCGTTTGTTCTATGTAACGCATTATACATACGCGGCAAATACCGTCATAATACCCATTAATTACTTGGGTAAAAAGCATAATAAAAACGAATACAAGTTAGTTATATCGTTTTAATCTACTTGTTTTGTTTTTCATTTTATTAAGAGCATTACTTTCATTGTATGTCATTATCATTACCACTTGCATATTAATATCCCTAATAAATTTTATTATCTTTTAAATATTATCACTCTAAAAACAATCATGCTCATAAGCCCTGAAATGATGACGTTAATAGTAAGATTATATCTAAGTAAGATTTATCTTTCTAAGGAAGTTAAATTCTGAAAAAAACATGAAAATTCTGTATACATGTTGCAGGAAATATGTAATGATCACTTTTTTAACTATTTTTTAATGATTAACATTCCTACATTATTGACCCTTTTGTGAGGAACAGTGCAGAATACAAAATGAGGATAGAAATTGGAAACGCAATAGAAACCCATTCAGGGAGCCTGCAGGTATCCATGGTGAATTTATATGTCAACAAAACATAAGTTTGGCGAGGGAACAAGACAAATGTTTGAGTTTTGGCAATTGAAGTTGAGGTAAATGCTCTTGTAATCAATTTCACTGTTTACTGGAAGATAACATCCACAAATTACAGTATAGGGATACAAAATTATTTGCACTTCTCAAAATGGCAAACTTTTATATTATTCCTAAAATAAGCATATTGCTGTGTGTCTCCACTGTTCTACTATGTGTGTGTACAATTGTTACCGGGGACTCTCCAGTCATATTTGGACTACATAAGATCAATTCGACTTCAGTTAACAGTGACGTCGCTCTTTTTCATTTGAAACTGGAAGATACTGATGGGATGAAAAGCCGGAACTCTCATTATGGCGAGGCTGAAAAGGAGCTGGAGCCCATATGTCCCTGCTCCCATTCCAATGCACTTTGTGATCATACATGCTGCTACTGTCATCTTGTAAGCTATTATTTTATTTACTTTGTTCATTGTGTATAGTTTCCAATTTTATTATCGGTTGTTGAAAACAAAAGCTTCTGTAGGTAGCCCCAGTGTGTAGTAGAATATTGAGACACTGTTACAAACACATTGTCAAAATTTTGATGGCTATACTATAGTAGCTACAAGAAAAGATATGAATAAATACTATGACTAGACGTAGAATATCGTCTTCCTAAAACTGCAAAAAATATTCATTAGTTTGTCTTGTACTCGTAAAAAATAGAATATAATTAATGTAACTGTAGTAAAAAATGTTGCCGAAAAAGGAATAACAGGGAAATGGAGAACCCTATTTGTATTACGACTTCCGATACCTAAAAATACGGTACCCAAAATATTCCTTGAGAATTTAGTGTCGGGTGGAGAGAATCTCTTTTATGATATGAGTAAATAAGTCAAGTACCCGGTGAAAATTATGAAAGATGGTAACTTCGTCAGTCCATTCTATGAATCTATATTGATTGTATGCTCATCTATATGTATTCATGAGGCAGATTTAATCCTGACTGCAAATTGTTTATGCTCACTTTGTTTTGATTTAGCAATGCAGTCTACCAGAAGGAGTGTTGACAAAACGGAAATGGCTTCAAGATGTTTACCAAAAATGTAGTTCGGAAAAACCAAAATCGTTATCAAATTTTAAAAGTCGATTGTTTGAAAACGTTAAAAGAACAGAATGGATGTGCAACCGCCGTGGGGAGTTCATGAACGCATTTAAAACGGCTTTCTATCCCATACTTTGTATTTATATGGACAATAGCATCCCTCTGGGAGGCTACCACACCCTTACTTCTTTACATATTACTACATCGAATGTAAAATCAATGGTAGCAAAGATACCCTACTCATGGGCAACGGAAACTATTTATGAAAACTTGAGCCATAATGAGACTTGTGCATCTAACGACACGATTACTCTTCCGCCATTTATCACCAAAGGTAATTAAATTTAATGATTTCTTTTGATTCTCCACTTATAGGTCATTCATGATAATTATGTTTTGTCATCATGACACTTAACAGCCAAAAAAGTCGTCTGTGTATCACAAATCTCTAATTCATGCATCATACTACCTTACTTTCTAATATGCAGTTCGCCAAAGCATTTTTCACGCCTTTGAATTTTGCAAAAGGAATAGCAATAATGACGTGAAGCTCAGACTCGGAGAATTGTAATATAATTCAAATCTTGAATATACTACAACATAAACTACCAACCGTTCTTACGTAAACCTCTGAATTTATTTCCCAAAGTAATATTTTTTTACAACAAAAGATCATATAAACTAATTTTACAGATATTAAGTATTAATTTAGAAGTAGCAAAAATCAACATGAAGGAGATACATAATCATCAGACTATTATCTGAAATAATAGATTGTTTGCATTTAGATAACCAACAAATTAAAACGTACTGAAATTAGCAGAAATAAACAGTAATATAACAATACACCCAACTATTAAATTTTGCATTGTAATTAAATATGCTAAATTAATAATAAATAGGATTCTCATATTAAACTTATATCTGCTCCAATAATATACTCTTTCGGAGGTTCAGTGTATATTCCTTTATAATTTAATTTATGTTAGTTATATTATAGTAATAGATTGATGATGGCTTACTTTAGTTAGTGTATACATTTCTACCACACTACATTACATTAGACGATCGCAAAAGCAGACATCACATCACAATGCAAACACAATTAGCTAAACTCTTACACGTAATAATAATTATACATAACGATTCATGTGCAAATTACAATTGACTTAGTTAGATAATTAGAATTATAATGTTATTTATACATAGATATTGATAACGTTAACATTTAAGCAACTTCTAGTGCATTTTTGTAATACATAATTTTTAAATTTAATACATAGAAGTGTCTAATTGTCTACTTAAGTAATGTGAGCTACTTTTCTACATATTTATTATAATTAAATTATGTTGTTGGACATCGGCAGACGAAAAGTTAATATATAGTGACTATTGTAAGTATATTCGTACTTAGGTACATTTATGATATGATATGGATTTCGATCAGTGCATGAAGCCACTGACATTGAGAAGGGGCGACTTTGGGCACCTGCCTGACAATTAAGTGTCAGAAGTGCTGCAAATCACACACCTTACTTTTAACCAGCCAGGTTATACTTTTGTCAGTGTGTCCTTTCCTCGTAAGCTACATAATTATGGTGTAATTAGTAACAACGATAACAATAATATAGTATTAAGTAGTAGTATAGATAGTACAAGTTGAACTGTGAGTGTATCACGAGAATGGATCATTATAATCTAGTATAGGTAATTCGAAACTAAACTTAATTACATACCATAGCATACCAACTAGACAACTAGCAACATATCTTTGACATTCGTGCAGCTTTTCACCTAGCACCTATTTCAGACAACGACCTGTACGAATACGCCCTTTTTGCAGTATAAAAATAGAATAGTAAATGCATTGAAGAAGAGATGCTAGGTGAAAAGCGTTTGCTCCTTTTAAGTATGTACTTAGATTTCAATTACATTCATTTTTACTGATCTAGCTTCAACAATGAATTATTAATTACTGTCAAATTTCTCTCTATCTAGGTAAAATTTTAGAACCATTATTTGATTTTATATTTTTTCCAATTCTAATGTTGATAAAAGCTATCCCTCACGACTACCCTATTGATAATTGCTATTCTATACAGTACTATGCTATAGTACCTTTGTAGACTATTTTTAATCCTTCCTTTACTTTGTTACAAACCGATTTCACATTTCAAAATTTTACTCTTACCATAATAATAAGAAAAGCAAAGAAATTGGTTATGTGGACGAGATTACTTATTATGTGCGCGTACATTAATTAATTGAATCTAAATTGGACTCTTAAGAAATCAAAACTGTTGCAGATACGATTTAGATAATTTGCTATTACTACACACGCACGTACTGATAATTATGCAATTAGACTTATAGAGTATAGGGCAGGAGGCTAGGAAAGCACATCCACTGTAAATTCGTTAAATAAACGGTACATATAGAAAGGTAGATCCACACCGTTTACATAGAACACGACTAATTGTATGTATCCTGCTCGTACAGAATATTCAATATTAGATATTCGGTGCAAAAATTTTTGCTTTGTAAAACGTGAGTTGTCCGTCACTAGCCATATAGCTTAATAAGTAAGTACAAATACCAATATACGCTAAACAATTATACAATTGCGGACTGAAGATGCTAAACTTGTAAGATTTTTGACATTTTTGTTTCCAACCAAACAGATACACAGTAGAACTTTCGATTTAAATGCTGATTACCATTACATACCCTATTAAATATTCCTGATATTCCTGATATATATATATTCCCGTCAATCTTACACGTGTGTTCAATTTTAATTCTTTTGTGTAGTATGTTTTTTAGAGTAAAATATTAGCGACGGCCACAGATAGATAGTTTTTAAGTGTTTAGGCATATGCAAGATAAACATTTTATGTAGCTATATATTCATTACAATTATACTAAGGACTTTCCGATACTCCCTTTATGATTAAAGTGAATTTGTGAATGGTATTTACATTGAATCCTTTAATTAATCCATTTCGGATGAACATAAACTAATGGTTGTGTAATTTCAAGCCACGAACTGCTATTAATACTACGTAGTTTTATCAACTGTGCTGTATTTATCTAAAATCATGTCTACGTATTAATTAATTTTCTACTCATTAATACTAACTGGTGGATTTTTTACTCTCATCAAACTCAAAATCAGCATGAGCGTCATTTTGATTGAGTGTTTCGTATTAATTCTGCCCGTTACTATTTCTGTCTCATTTTACGTTTAGCAAGTTCTCTTTCATGAACGTCTCTTCGGTATGACACTATCACACACATGCGATAATTTGTAATTTAATAAACGACTGTAAATACTGTTCTACAGTGGCTGGGACTTCTACTTACTTCTATCTTTTACAAGACGATTTACGGTAGTAGAGATAATCGGCGAAGGTATCTTCCTTTAAAAATGTATATTTACATCCTGGTATTGGGTACCATATAATGTTTGAATTATAAATTAAATAGGCAATGTAAAAGATGTTCTCCATAGCAGTAATTGAGTTGAAATTCGAGTGCAGTTGTTCAGAGATAGGCGATTTACTTGATTCAAATTTGCTCCTTGAGAATATGTAAACCACACCATTAAATAAATGTTGCTGATGGTTTGCTAATTATTTCTTAATCGACAACGGTCGGTATTAAGATAAAGTTTGTGGACATGAAATTGGCCAACAGAGCTAGCAATGGTCCAAGTAGCAATGCCAGGCCGCTGACACCGAGTTTATAACATGAATTGATGTTATCCGGGCAATAAATTTGTTCCAAAGGAGCCTAAAATAATAGAAAATGCCTTTTAATTATTTTATTCATTCCGAAAATCGAGTTTTGTTATCTTAGATATGACGATTTGTCCTTGCTCAGTTTCAAGTGTATTACAATGGCTTAATGTTATTGTCTAAAATATGCTGCACTACTATTACCATATTTTACTTAAGACAATATACAAATAGCTCCGTTATTTGGTACTTCTAAACAGGGGTAACCCGAAACAGTGAACATTTCAAGAAATTATGTTGCTGTGAGGCTGTCTGTGCATAACTGCCAGTATTCTCATCCTCAAACGTCAAACAGGCTTACATTTACACAAGCGTCATAGCTAAGTATTTGCCAGTTAAGAAGTAGGTCGCCTTAAATTAAGATATAGGTATTACGAATATAAATTGGCAGGTATCTTATAAAATTCACTCTGTTTACTGTGAACATTTACAATTTGGTATAACCATTAAAATAGTGGGAGGAAAGTAAAATGTCAATATTTACTTATATTTCGAGAACTATAGTTTCTTATACCATATTATCTGATGTAGAAAGCTTTACAGTTTATATCTTTTTGTTTCCTATGAAATATGAGAAAATTATTCTAGCAGAAGACTGTACGGAAGTCAAAGTGGGCGTACGGACGCCTTATGTATTTTTAATACCTATAGAGTAAACAACTTGAGAAACTTGACAAAATAAGATTATGTTGGCTCACAGGCTCATAGACTTTCCCTTAGTGAGTATTATTCTGTAGAGATCAAGAAAAGCATAACTCAAGTCTGATTCTGTCCAGACTGCATTTACTGTCACTGATATTGTCTTACAATATTTATGAGATTGACAAATAGCCTGCCAAATTACATTCTCTTGAGCCTTACAAAAGTTGTATATATTCATGAATTCTCCTTGGACGACAGTGCGAAGTCGCTACTATTAAATATGCATCAAAATACAATACATAATATACGATAGTGAATTTAGAAACTGGACATATTCTACAAAATAAGATTCTGTTGTAAAAGTTGATGTTTTAGAATAGGTGCTCATTTGTTAGATATCCGTTCATAGGTATACGACTACAAGACATATATTTTATTGGGATTTTTTGGCAATACAGATATAAGTAAATAGTAAGCACACTTGTAACTTTTAGGTTTGGCGATCCGATCCGATCCCAGCCCCTTCCAAAATCCTAACGATCCGATCCGATCCGATCCCTGCCCCATTAAAAATCCTAACGATCCGATCCGATCCGATCCCTGAGAAATCCAAAATCCT
>JAQFYC010000078.1:0-93210 GCA_034694165.1 Tomocerus mixtus | reverse complement strand
GTTATCGTGCGGACGGACGCACGGACAGACATTGCGATTACATGAGCCAGCCTCGCACACTCGGGCGGGCTAAAAATACACAAAAGCTGAGAGAATTGGGACGATTTCTGTTTTAATTAATCTTCTTGTCTTTTGAATGTTCTCGGACGATTGGCAAAGTTTCCAGTAATTGTTCTCGCACCACGATGTTTCTTGAGCATTATAGGTACAACAGTAGGCAAAATATATCTCTTTTGTCTCACCATATTTGCATTCCCATTCCCATTGTACAAATCCGTAGATGAACTTCTTAATAGAGATGGCCTTGGTCTGTTCTGGCCAAGGGAAGGGACCGACAAAATCATCACCACAATGGTGCAGACAAATCCAAACAAAATCTTTCCAAACAATATTTAAGACATAAAAACGTTTGTATTTATGAAAGTAAAGAATTACTAATAATAATTATAAAAGCGAACCATAAACATGATATAGTGCCAATTAAATACAACAATAAAGCACAATCAAAATTATTCTGTGAGATTCAAAAATTACCTGGAAGTTCATTTTGCTTGTAAAGTACAAATATATACTAGGTAAGAGTTCCAGCCTTATTGATTTGTTCACAATATTCTAAGCGAGAATACTTTTAAATTCTAATACACACAAGCCTTTATAAGCAAAAAGTGTGACTTCCATAATTATTTTTTAATTACAACGGAATATCTTCTATATATTCTAAGTAAATATATAAAACTCTTTAAGTAGGTACCTACACCTATAATGTATTTATGTAAACTGATTGTGACAATGCTAATTCCTTATGAACAAAGAGCATTACAAATGTACATAATCACTTTGAATAGGTCCGTTGTGCGGTAATTTTTATCGTTTATTTACTGTTTTTACTTTTACATTTTACTATAATTTAAATATTTAGACAATCATTTGGAAATTTCGGTAATTACTATAATTACCGTACCGACATTACAATACAGTAGTAGCAGCTGAATATCTTTTTATATCTGTTATGTATAATTAACATGTCAATTGTTGTATTCATTGTTATCGCTTCACCGCTATATTACTTAGTTATCAAATTACACATTAGGTGTTCTGGATGTCCCTCTATCAGGGCGTAAGCTGAAGAATTTTCTAGCTAATTGTAGAAATGCCCAATTGCAACTTTAACTTAGTGTTAATTTGCAAACATCTTCCTTAAAACAACTCCCTATATTGTATCAGAGGAATTACCATAAATTAGTTTACTAGTAATCACAAAAAGCTAATGATATTTTTTGTCGTGTGAAATGTATAAGTATACAGATAAATGCAGCAATCACACATTTTTCTTCAATGATAGTAAATTCCCAAAATAACGCAGCCACCGTAATTGTTCTGTCAACTAAATACCGAATCTGAAACAAGCAAAATGGAACTGGGCAAAAGTTACCAGAAAATGCTTACTGTTGGGGATTACACAGCTGCAATTAGCTTAATTACTACACATAGATATACATATAGAACGAACAAAGATTTTGACGTTATCCTTTGTTAGGGAATACTCTGTAATTAAAATGTAGCTGATAATGAAAACCAGTTTCTCGTCTAATATATAGTAGACTGCCTAATAATTGTATTATTACAAATGTTAAAATGATAATTCATCAACAATAAATGTAACAATTGATTAGAGAAGGAAAATACAGGCCTGGTAAAAATAAATAAATTCCCAATTAGCATAAAATCAATTATAACTACTTAATTAGGAATTATCATTACGTCCACGCTGGGAGACAACATTCCCCACATCCCCACTGCCAAACTGCCAACTGCAATATTTTCATGAAATAACTCTAACACTGACATGAAATGAACGCTATTACCACACACAATATCTTGGATTCTTTAATCGTATCATATAAAGAGAGCCCTGAAGCAATTCATGACTCAATCCAACCGCATAAATAATTTTACTGGTGAGCTATGTGCAGTAATTAATTTTCAATTTACATAAAGCGGTTGTAGCGTACATACATACCAATATCTTAATGTTTGTAGGAAATTCCGTCATTCCGATCCGAAACAATGAGTAATGTGAGTCTAAGATGCTTTAACAGATGAGTTTAATTTTAAGTGAGTCACTATATAATAATTTCCTTTACTAGGATTTTTACGATACCTAAATACCACTTAGCTTGTATAGGTACATTTAAATAATTTATCCAATATTAATGGTATTAAATATATTTATTAGGGTTACGGAGTAACCTTTTGTGTAAAAATATTAATTAAACTATTTCAGAAAGAGAATTATGTCAATAAAACGAAACATTCGTCGATATCTTATGTAAAGACCAAAGGGATGTAAACAATTGTATACTGAAATCTGCATATTGCACAATCTACTATGCACGACAAATTACATTGTAATCTTAAACTTTGCATTCAGTAGAAAATTCGCGGAACGAAGATTTACTCACAAGCTTGGTAAATAGTTTATATGTTTTACGGCTACCTACTGCATAGTAATAACGAACTTATTGATCTGATTTTGCATGACATGTACCTTTGTGCTTAGGTACGTTTTATTTCGTCATATTTAGTCATAAAATTCGACGGATGATATCAGTTTTAATTTTATACTAGGTTATAAACAAAGGTTATAAACATAAACAACATTCTAAGCAACATAAGTATCAAAATAAGCAAAAACATGTAAATTCCTGGATTTGATGGCTTAATCTCATGCTTCATTTATTCCATTTTCCTGTTTTGTCCTTGTGGTCCTCGTTGAAACTCAATTCTTTGGTGTCACATAGACAATGAAAAGCGTTTCCTGTTTTTACAGCTTTACATTAATGATTAACATAGAAGTAAAATGAAATAAACAAGCCGTTATGTAAATGTCTCCTGTATATCTATAATCTATTTGCATTCTGTGTACAGTTAAGGTATAAATTAGCTAATAAACATTATTTCGTTTACAGCAATAATGAGCTATGTAACATCCAGTATTATATTTGTCTACACAAGGCAATTACTATTGTCAATAGCTTAGGTTGTGTATTGTGTACTAGTAGTAGTGACACCCAAGCCCAAACTACATATGTTCTTGCTTAGCTATTCTAGAATTTTTATGGTAAACTAAATAGTTAATTTTTTTAAGAGTTAGTCGACGAAACTGAGAATACACTTTGACTAGGTATACAGTATTTCTGTATTTTACATTAATTATGGTACCGTAAATCGTTAAAAGAGAATGGCTATTTGGCTATTACCACAACATTTCCTTGGAAAATGAGTCTAAGACATTTGTATTTGTACTTATGTAAACGTAAATGCTATAGGGACTTTACTTACACCATTATGTATACGAGACGACAAATTCTTAAGCTCATCGTACACAGTACAGAATAAAATATAATGATCATACAAAAATTATGGAAAAGTCATGTTAAATAACATTGCATCTACTAATAGCTTTCTATATACATAGCGCACAAGCAACATTTGTCATGTCATCCAGAAATGCCATTATAAACTCAACGTACATCAGTTTCATAAAATGTTAGCACTTTCATTAACATAATACCTTCATTTTTCGCATGACAATGTCGTGTCACGAATAATTGCATGTGACAATTTAAGTTTGATGAAATTAGAAGCACACAGTACGACTGTAGTACTTGCTAGTACTTAAAAGTAGAATGACGATTTTGAAGGCGACAGCTAAAGTAAAGTTTCATCTCTAGGTAGCAGTTTCCTACACAGATTATGTGTATCGTAGGAGTAAATATTTTACGTAGTCAATATTCGAAGAAGATAAAGATGTAGGCAGTACAACCGAAGCACGAATGACGAAGCTTACTTGTTACTATATCATTATAATTTATGTTTGCATGTACTTGCTATACACTTACATGCAAAATGGTAGATTAAGTGTTAATATACACTACCTGCTGCACTAAAGTAGAATATTTTTGTACAGGTGAGTGAGGTTTAGCTGTTTAGAAGTAGATAAAAATTATAGAAAATGGTAAATATATAATTTACACATGTGAAGGGGATTGTGTTGCTATACACAGTCTAGTAACTAAAGTATGAAGTGTAAATGTAGATGCCTAGGCCAAAAATATACATGTAGGTATATGTAAAGTATGTAATAAGCTTATAATACAAGTAAGGCAAATTTTATCGTTCAAAGAAAGAAGGGAATTCCAATCCACTCACATACAGTTGCCTTGCAGTTCAACTTACTTAAACGTAGCTTGCTCTCACTCACTTTACTCACTCATAAAGCTAACGATCAGTCAGTCTCAGAAACGGTGGCTATGCGAAAGCACCTATGTTCTCTATCTGTGCTACATACTAAGGTTTAATATACTTAAGACTTTATACATAGTAGCGTATTTTGGAAAATCATTTTATTAATTCAATTACACTTTTTGCGTCATCCTTATTTGATTGGATGTGTTAGGATTCTTTGTCGCCCCATTTGATTTGATAAGTTGACAATGTAATGCAAATTTTGTGTTTGTAAACACCAATTTGCGAATACCGATTACAAACTTACGTATGTGCATACAATATAATATAAAGTCCGCATATCTCCCTGTCTCATTCAGTCAATCTGCACACTCCTGCTGTGCTTGATGTGTAAGTGAATATACAAGCGGGCCCGGCCTTGCCTTGCACAAAAGTGAATAAGTGAATGGAAAAATAAGTGTCTAATTGTACATTCATCCCTTTCTGTATATCTATAACTTGTAATTTCAATTCAATTCAATATACAGAAATTGAAACCAATCAGTATATTACTTCTGTGCTACGCTGCCTATATAAAAGCTCCTTGTTAATTCCAAGTCGGTTTAGGTGCAAGAAATATTTTCCAGAAATATTTTTACATTAGAACTGATTCTTATCACATCAGCTGAGCTTGTGCAGATACAAAGCTAAGGAAAGCTCCTTCAGTTTACAAATACAGCCAACCACGTGGATATTCAACATACTCATTTAATGTAAGCGACACATTTCTCATTTCTATTTAGCATGGTAGATCTTTTTAGTTAATCGAAAAACTGTTTTTAAATGAGGACAAGTTTCCAGATTTCAATTAGCATATCGAACAATTGCTGCATTTAAATCTACTTTTAGGAGTATTATTTTCTATTTACGCAATAAGGATTTTAATATATAGGAAGATTAAGCTATAAATGTCAAAAAATAAGAGCACGAATTAAATTGATATATAGGTATCGATAAAATAGTTTAAGGCAGGATGTCTGCTAGGGAAACTTATGTCTGTATGCATACTTAGTCTTTGTCGGCTGTAGGTTGTAGGTTAGTTAAAGCTTTAATGTGTCCTGTCCACTTCTGTAAATGTTGTTTTAGCTCTTCGTAAATTAATTTCGTCGTCTTATAGTACATACATACATTTAGTACATGCTAGCATTATAATAGAGAATGAAAATAGTATATAAGTTTTAATAAATGTGTTAAAGAAACATATGCTTGTCATAATATTATGGCTATAAGACTTGATGTGTATGGTCTAAAAAAGAAAAGTTGAGACTTTATCATTTTCTCACTCTTTAACATAGTTAAGAGCTTCCAAGTACGTCGTCATTTCTTGTAATGAAGTAAAGATAAGACTCGTTATAAGTTTAAGCTTAGATACCAAATCGTATTGGTCTGGTAAGTATTGTTGTAGATAGACATGCACAATTTCAACTTCCTTTTAATCCAATGATAAGTAAGAACCTTGAGAAAAGTTCTCATTAAGCTAGGTAGCCACAGTCGCTCAGCTTAACTTGCATTATATCGCATCAAAATTTAACGGAACTAAGCAAATGGTCATCATTATTTGTTCGAGCTACTACATAGGAGCTATATACACTTAATGCCTTACCAAACCACGCAGTATGATATTAGCTTATAAAGGATTTATGAAAATATGGAATGTACACATACAGTGTCTAGGTAAATATACATAAGTGTACCGATATAATGAGAAACGCTTTCAAATGATCGCCTTTGTTAAGAAAAATGTCTAACACATTCCTTATTTATTTAGAAAAGTGCTGGTATGGTATGGAAAAGGGCTGGTAGGTTGACATGAAAAAGTAGAATGTATTTTTAGATGCACTTGATATACAAGAGACAAGGACAGGTGTCTGAAGGAAAAATGTCCATTTTATATTTGACAATTTGACATTCGTTAATATTCTGTTTGAGGCAAACTCGGAATAGAGTGACAATTTAAGTTTTCCTGGTGTAATTTTTGTCGCGAAGAATTATATTTGCACTTTGCTAGATATTATTTCTTCAATTTTGCACGAAATTGGCACAATGAAGTACTTTACTTATATTCTCATCAACTCAGCACTATAAATTTTAGCCTTGACTTTGGATAATATGGTTAAGAATTTTTGAAAGGAAATTGTCTGTTGCCTACCAATTTTATCATATTGGGACTAGGACTATTGTAATATCATATGCGTTGTGCTATTTGCAGGAGCCATTGAATCAATATCGTTGAGTGGATACTCATTGTATTGTGCACTGACATAAAATAAATCAATTTACATAAATCATCTCAACTATAATATATCTGGTGAATGTAAAGCCAAATATCCATTAAGTAATGTAAATACACAACAGTAATGTAGTATTGTTAGTTTTTCTCCATAAATGATGAAGTTGAGGAACCTCGTTAGCTATTCAATAAATAGTCAATGCAAATATGTACTCAGTTTAACAATTGTTGAGCCATGTTTTGTATTCTGTTTCATTTTTAGACCGAAACTGGATATACGCCCATTATACAATTGTTTTTAGAATTACCTATTAGTACTAAATAGTACAAAGGGATAAGTACTAATTAATCCATACGTGTAAATTGTGCGCAGTTTGCAATATCAATTTCGCATTAAAGTTAATTAATATACAACAATACGTAATAGTCGCACTTTTATTAAAGTGATGCCATTTTTAGCTGATAGTATTTAGATTTACGAAAAGCTTTAACGCATAATTTTACTATAACTAAGGTTAGTTCAGTAATTAACAACACGAATACGAATGCGAATGACATGGAACATTTAAAACCCTTGACTATCTGTAAGCAAGGCTTTAAAATTATGTCCTTACAAATCCTAATTCACGAAAGCAAAATAATATCAATTTAATGGCCCATTGAAATATGCACACAAAACAAATGCATGGCAGTAGTAGGTACAGCTGTAAAAGATTATTTACACTTTACACTATATACATACATAATAAGTTGTTATGCTCTGTACGTAAGATTTGTGCTTTCAGAATGAGTGACCTTGCATTTTTGTATTGTGAGTTTACAATTGTAGAATTACAAACATACAGTCAAGCCAAACCAAGCCAGGTTAGAATTAATCGCATAATATAAAGGTAATACAATGTGTTTATACAGACAGAGTCAGAATGGATGTAGAATTCACGTCTTCCTTCGCCGATGGAAATGAAGGTAGTCTGTCAGTAGGTAGCTAGACTCAATGAGATAAAATAAAAGTGGTAATATACAATGGTAAGCCAACATCCAGTCCAAGTCAGGCCATAATTTTAATCGTAATACGTATTAAATGCTTCTCTTTGTTTCTATATGAAGTTGTGCACGCTTCTTTCTTCAATTGGTATATAGGTGGGCATAATTAGTGGTTCAAGTTTTTAGATTTCTGTTTTGATACTATTAGTCATACATTTGGGTAGCAGATATTGTTTATACCTACACTACATCGTAGATTGTATTTATAAGGCATATTTAATTCTTAGCACAGATTAAATAGATTTACTACGCATCTATATACAATGTAAGTAAAAAGTGGTTTGCGTATTTCTGTCCTGTCCAGTAAGTGCCTATTAAGAATGTATTATGTAGTATCTTATGCACAAGATTTCATAACTCTGTTACTGACGACAGAGTTTCTCGGAAATATTCATGCGAAGATAGTAAGTAAAAAAAAGTACTCAGAAGAAACTTATTATGTTTCTTTGGCCGTCATCCTGCCTGAAATGGAGAGAGGGGACGATGAGATGAGATATTGCTCTTGCTCTTCGTCATTGGTCATGCTCGGGGAATTTTCATATGGAGGATGAGAGGATGCTTACCATTTTTAGCAGACATGGTACAAAAATAGTCATTTGAGATTTTAGAATTGCCATAAATAATTATTATCTGTCAAGTACATTTTGGTCTGGATCCTATTATCCTGTAAGTTTGTTTTTCGATGTCTCGGGAGTAGGAACATTTGGCAATTAAGTATAAATAACAAATTAGTTACGTTTCTTTGTCTCAGACAATAGTAAGTAACATGGAACAATAAGCTAAGTGATGTTATTTAATTGGACGGAGAATTCTTTTAAAATTAGTAATCCATAAAACTTTTCTCAGGGTAATAATACATATGTAGTAGAGATTTGTAATATTATGTAACGCTATGTTTTCAATGAGAAGTTGGATTTAAGTAGATTTATCTCATGTTATTGTTGGCGTAGGAGGAAGGGTGTGATATATTCCCAGACCCATAATATATGTACATTACAACTCACAGGCACCGAAGGTAAACACTTCTCCTATATATGGAAAATCTGTGAGAAATCCAGTTTTTATATAAAAATTTCATTACGTACTCATGTACGAAATACATACTACAACTGAAAATAATCATAAAAATTCATATAATATATGCAATATAAGTCGCACCATTGTTTTTAATTTTCCTTTCAATACGACGGTTGGATATCCTGATCCAGATAAATATGGTTTTCCGTAGTTGATAGTGAATATTTTATAATGTGTATACTTTTTTAGCTTGTGCACATATTTCAGTGTTATAAAAGTAAACATGGTTTAATTCAGCATAATTCTCGTGTGACGTGTGCCGTATATCATAGCATACGCGTTCAATTTTATAATTAGCAGAACTCCTCGTTTTATCTTAATTTGATATTTTTTGTGGTATTTGTTTGTGATATTTTACAAATGTATTCCCTGGAAGGGAACAGGGAAGGTAAATAAAGAAATGAAATATTATTATGTGGTCGGTATGAATGAATAATATGAATTGTTTTATTTATCAATAATGAATTTTATTAAACTCAAGCTGATAGGAAAGTTATTTCCATTAACATTAGTATCATCCTGTCTTTTGTTTACAAACTTTTGTTTCTCATCACCAGCTAGTTTGATTGCAAATATTAATACCAGTGAATTAAGAAACTATATGAAGCATGATGAAAGTAATTAAAACCATAATTTGGAAATAGCATCAGTTATTATGCTAAGTAGTATAAAGATCATTATATACACAACTATTTATATTTGTGCGAGAGGAGCATACAATATTTATTCCAGAGATGATAACAGCATTTTTGTAAACTGTCGCAATGCAATATCGGAATTTATCTAATCCCCCGATTAAAATTTGCAAACTTTGATCTAATGATGCAAACTAATCCAGACCACGATTTCAAGTGGTCCAGATTATTTCCCCCCTTATTTCATTAAATCTATCCAATTATATATCCAATGTAACAGATGCACAGGGTAGTTCACATTGCATCACAGGGTCATTATATACTGAATTTTTTTTTATTACATACAAGTATAAGATTCACATTATAAAGTATTTGTTGGTACCGCACGTTCACAGCAGCGGGTTAAAATTATGTTGAAGAGCAATTTGATTGTCCTCATCATTGCCAATAATATGTCAATATGTCAGTTGTGCGTAATGAGTAGTACTTAGGTGTGTTAAGAATGTTGACTCTCAGATAAGCTGATAAATACTTATTAATATATTCACTTAATAATGGGATCCACTCGAAAAATGGCCAGATCATGTTATGAAGTTCAGGAATTAAGTGGCAAGAGTGTGACATATGCGAGTGATTCAACAGAAAATTAACAAAAGTTTATTTCGTAAGGGGTCTAGATCGTGAATCTAAAGTTTCATCATCCTAAATGTTATTTAATATTAATCAATCTACATTTTTAAATTAGCTAGAAATTGGCTTTTAGGTATGAAAGGGTTGAAGTAGCCAGTTGACAAACTGATGACTGTTTAAGGAAGTTACAATTTATTTTTTCATTTGCTTTTCCATTAAAGACAAATTGTCTTCCTTGTGTTAGGCACAATGTTAGCAGTTCTTACCTCTACCAGCCAGGCAGGCAGTTAATACGTCAGCAGTTCAATGTCAATCGGTTTTCCCATTAAATATATTTTGTGATAATCAAATAATGTGGTTTATCTGACTGCATTGGAGAATTATAAAATTAATGATATATTAACGATTCATATTTACTTATGTGTACCGCAGTATCTTGTTAATTTATGTCGTATTGTATGTAATAGACACGTATCTACATGCAGTAATGTATCCTGGTCAGCCACTATAATAGTGTCAGTAGGGTTTGTTTGAAAGTGTCATATACTTATATGCTATAATATTGAATATATATGCAGAGTTTACGATTAGTGCCAAATATACAATATTGGATAAAGATACACCGATAAAACAGACAATTGAAGTTATCTAATGACATATACTGAATGTAACTTATATGTATTCGGGATAGGGATAGTTTACATTAATATTGCTCCTACTCCTACCACACCATTAAAGTTAAATTGATAATTACGTCATTGCAATATAGAGTCAACAGTACCATCGTAAAATTATACAATGCTGTTTTATCACCAGAATACAGATTTCTATTGTATGTACGTAGTTTACCAGTTTACATGTTTATTAGCTTAAAACGAATTATTATGAAAGACAATCGCATTGTCTACTACTTATTTCCAGGCAATGCAAATTGTAAACAAAAATTGTAAGGAAGTTGGCCAACTTACTTAAAATAATATTTGGTTACTTGATAACAGTATGCAGTTGTTTCCGTTAGTATTTTTAGCCGTTACTTCATCTACCTTTTTATTTGTTGTGTTCACCAGTTCAATTTCTTTTTCTAAAATTCGCTTGGCTTAATAGCGTGTATGAATTGGCAAGTATAATATATACAGAGATAAAAAAAGAATAATATTTAGTACGTACTGTACGCGTGTTATGCACATAAAGTTTATTGCCGCTATTATCATACTCACATGCAAAATTGAAAAACAAGATTAAAGTCCAAAATTTGCATACAACATAACATCAAAGACTTTCTGTTTGTCTTTCATGGTTTTACTCTCACATAACACACAATCTGAAGATAAATTCTTTCAGCACCTCAAATATTTCCGTAGACTCAAATATAATATTTGTATTGTAGATTTTTTGTGCTCATTACATAAAGTTGCTGCATAAATAAATTCGCATATGAATATCTTCCTGAATTCCATGAAATCATGAATGATTCAATAAGTTTAGTTACTTGGCTTATTCTTTATGATTTCGAAGTTAATATTGGGAAGTTGTTGGTCTGTTGATGGGACGAAAACATTGTGTCCAATTCATGGAATACATAGAATGATTAAATTCAAAAATACAGGGCAATACTACTGATAAGTACCTTAGAAAACACAACTAATACTAAACACTTTCATGCTAGTCTACTATAATAATTTTGTCTTGAGCTACTGCCCACTATTAGCACGAGCTGGAAATGGAGCATTCGAGATTCGCAAACAAAATATTAATTCAATACAAACTTCTCGTTTCATCAAGGAGTTTTGCCCTGTCAGATTACTTGCATGAGATGTAGACAGATGTTCCACAATTTCTAAAAAAATAATACAGTATCAATACCGCAGTTACTGTACTAGGTAAATAGTAAAAAGCCGCATACTGACACCTTGCCGCTAATTGAATTATATGGAAAATATAATTATCGACAATGGTCATTGACGTGAGTTTTCCCCTTTTCCTTGTCATTGCATAGCTAACTAGTTAATTAAGTATTTAGAATTTACCTGCTCAGAGTAGGGTTGACTTTGCCTATTAAAATTGCGTCACAATAAATAGCGAAACCAAGATCGACTCTTTTAACTTCTCTTTGGTGTTCCTAAGGATGCAATGTACCCATACCCATGTATACAGATCATACTATATACACCTTGTTTCCTTGTGATGGTAATGACGCAACGTGAAATTCTTGAATCATGTAAGTTTGAGACATAACTACTTTTGAGCCAACACTGCATTGGTCACATAGTCGTCAAGTCTTCTTAACATACAGAACAGACTCTGATTAACTTTATTTTATGCGATTCTTATGTCTTTCTTGATATTGTGTTCTGCTCTTCTGTTGTATAAGTATTATTCACGTACAGCCATAACAAAAGTATGTAAACACACTTATGGTTAGCTCGTAAGTTCGCAAGTATGAAATTTCGTGTTCAGGTGTTAAATGTGTATCTAACTATGAGTTATGCCCAGTGGCCATTATTTTCCTTGCATTTCACAAACCATTGCGACATAAGTAGACATGTAGCGTGTAAACGTATAAATAATTGCAAACATAGCCATATGTACATGCTTAGGTACTAAAACCAAAAGCGTAACGTGACAATGACAGACTTGAAGGACGCAGTCCAAAAGAGCAGGCCAGATTTTCGGAAATGTGGCACTGATAGGCACTAATGTGAATGAAACTTTAACAGAATTAGATCCTACGTTTGGTTTTAGTTAAAAGCTAATGAAATCGTCATCCTAAAGGAATTTAAGCTTATTAAGTAAGTAAATTAGCATACTGAAATATCTTAAAGCGCAACAGACTCAATTTCATAGCAGTAAAGGTAAGCGTTAACAGAATATTCCTAGGAATCATAATTGATTGTATTCACAAGTTTCTACACAACTAACTTACTACTGTATTTAATTTACCTAGTCTACACGAACGATTAGTAAATCTGAAAAACGAAATCTGCATAACCTGTGTGTAGTTTGAATTTTAAATGCAAAGTATAAACTACGTGTATGTAAAAGAGGGCTTTAGCTTTGTAGGGAGCTATTTGGCTACAATAATAACTGCCGTGACTTGACTTCAGCAACACATTATATGTATAGGTATACTTCTGCGTTAGAATCTAAGCGAAACTAAACCACAAACGAAAACTAAGCATGTGAAATATACTTAGGTCTACTTACATTCTACCTGTAAGAAATTCGGTTCATTGTCCTGTCGACTTCTACCTGTCCGTGTCCTGGCCTACCTTTCCTGCTCTTGGTTTCGTCTCCTTTGCGTTTTAGTCGAACATTTCTGTTTTGATTGCTTACTTTTAGAGTTTTACTTATACATATAGGTTTGGGAAATCCAGAAGGTAGAAATTACTTTTCTGTTCTGTATTATCATCCACTCCACCTCCACATCCACCATTTTCCATAATCCATACTGCACAATCTAAGACTACGAGTATATAATGCAAGAAGACATGCAATGCAATGTCGTTATCACTTTTTGTCCCGATTCAGTGTTTCAGAGTGAGTGCGAGTATGAATCGTGACTTTAGAAATATTTATGAGTCACAAGGGCTCAATAATATTTAAAACTTTAGGCAGTCATGCTTTTTTACCTGAAGCTAATGTAACTTACGTGCCTGGAATATCTTTATCAATCTTCTCCAGCGCTTCAAATTGCATTTTCTTGGGTGAAAAGTCCATTTACAAAAAATGTTTACCAGAAAGTAATGATCCCTGCATAGGTTTTTTAATTTCCGGTACGGTTATTCGGGTTATGTAAAATATTAAGTGTGCTAAATTAGGTCACAAAAATTCCGGGGAGTCACACTTTTTTGTTGACAACTTCTTGAGCTACTATTGCCTAATATTCCTTTCAATACTATCAGTACTTTTAGGCTTTAGGTTACCATAAATGTCAATTCTATAATTCTATACTTATTGGGCATGGATATCGAAGTATTATTAAATAACAAAAGTAGCAATTTCGTTACATACCTACTTAATAGTGTATGTATGCAGTAAGCAAGCTGTGTACTACTTTTGGAAGCATATTGACTTTCGATTTCGTTAGCAAAATGCTTGCATAAAGCTACTTGGCATAATATGCGAGAGGTATTCAGTCTCAGAAAAGTAGAACGCATTTAGGTACTGCCAAAATACAAGTCAAATTGGTATACATACAATGTAGACGATTCACTTTCTTGCTGTCGCATTATTAGCCTCAGGTATCAGTGTAACGCATACAAAGATACTTCTGCATTCTACTTCTGTTGTACGTACATTGAAAAATTTTTGTCTCACAATTAGTTGGTGTGCTAGGGTAATAATGGTACCATTCATTCTACCCACTACCCACCTGACTAGAAGCTGATGACAAAAGGAGTTGAGTTGAATGCATTGGTATGTACTACTCCACTCATTATGTCATGCTGTCGTCATGTCCTGTTCTTTTTTCTCCATTATTAAGTATCTAACTGGCCTGGTCTGGCCTGCTTGTTATTTCAAAATTATATGCTTCTAAGGTGTCGCGAGAAGAATAATATATGAGTAACTAGAAGCCAAAATGACAAATTCGCCTTATTCATTTCCCCTTCATTCTAAAACTCTAAAAATAGGCATTATGTGGGCGAGTTCTTATATAATACAGTAGAGAATAGTAGCTGAAACTGAAACTGCATAAGTTTTTGCGATATGAGATACAATTTAATGCTAGATGCAAGATAGGCATAGACTGAATTACGTTTGATGTTGTGGCAGACAAAGAAGAACTTCCGGTTGAGTGAAAAAAGTGAAGCAATCAATCTACACCGCACCGCCATTATATTCCATTCATGTCATTCATACTAGCAATAAACTCTTGTGTAGTATTGTGTTGAAATGGAAGCGCAAACTAATTGTCCAACTTCAACCTGTTTACGTTTCAGTTGACAACTCCGTTGTACTGTTATGTCATGGATTGAACATTTATTGTGCTCAACTTAGGATTTATTACCTATTTAAGAACATAGGTACATACAAATATGTAGCATAAAGATAACGGGTACCTACCTACCTAAATAACTACCAAAACTATTTTCAATTTTGACTAGTAGGGCAAAAACGACAAAATAATTCATCGCGTTTATAACAAATTGCATTGATGGATGGCTGCATGGCTCATTTTGAAGTAAAAACGAAAGAGAAATGCTTTTGAGCTTAAATGTATTTAAAAATACACGCAGATAATTATTACTTGCATAAAATAATAAACTTGTACACGCGATTACTTACTTTGGTTGTTTTACGTAGTATTTGAGATTTTCTGAGGGCCAAATCAGAGCACTACTCTTTCAATTTCCCTTCAAGTGTTTTTGAGATTTATTGCGAAATAATATTATAAAAGCACATTTGCAAAAATTGGCTCTTCATACAACTCTTCGCTTTAATTCACTTACTTTACCTTACCAGTGTACCTATCTTCTTTTTCCATCTAATCACGAGTGATGACTTTTATGGTTGAAGAGAAGATGAATCCTCAGGTATGCACAGTATAGCAAATGCGCACCGTTTCGAGTGCTATTTCTGCCGTATCTCTCACTTAAGCCTTTATTTAGAATTGCAGAATACTTAGTTGGACAGGCTTGATGACAAATTCCGATTGAAATTGAAATCTTTTGAAACCATAAAATTTTATATGGACATGGACTTCTGTGATACTGATATTGTACCTGTACCGCATTTCAACTTGACTGATTGTAAAATCTGTGGCTTTGTTTCGTTATTAGGTACTTAAGTATTTATAGTATTTATGTAGGATTTCATTACATATAGATGTATTTAGATAACAAAAAGTTACTTCTTCAATATCCTCAGATGTACCATGCATGGTGTATACTACAGCCAGAAATAATCATCGTGCTCGTTACAATACAAATCTAGTATATTGTAAATATTTGTTATCTATTATCTACTCTAAAACGTTGCTTCTACATAGCTTCATGTGTAAATATAGGCAATATCGTTGCGTTACTAAGTAAATCTGCCCATTCTATTAATTTAGTAGTTTTTTATTATTACCAACATATATGTATACAACTGAGTAGAAGGATTATATAGGCTATAGAGTATCTGCATTTGCACTTGTATTTCAATGTGCTCTTATACGTCACTTGTTAGAGTGCAGAAACTGTTCTTGCTTCGGTGGACATCGTCGACCTCGATTCTGTTATAATAGAATGATAACCAAATGTTCAATTCAATAAGGAACAGTAAAGCACATGGCTTATATATTAATTCTCTTGGAAGATTCTTCTACTATGTACATAACATATGTAATTTGTATCCCAGGCCACACCAATCTGGGCTAGGCATATGAAGTAATTGTACCAATACACTTAACATTTAATAATGCTGCTATTATCAACATGCACAACAAGTTGGCTGCGTTTGCGTTTGCATTGCTAAATGATAATGCAATTCTAATATTCTGTTAAATGAGTTATTGCATTTTGACTACTGAAGTCCATCTTAAACAAGTCATGTCAATTAACTGATCTGATTTATTTGTGTATTTGTATGCATGTAACAACAGCTAAACGAGTGCTACAATATTTACAGGAGGTAATGCAATTTATTCATATTGTTTATGTCTCTATACTTGTGTGTTGCTCTGATTTCTGTGATTAAATGGTCTAGGTTGCATGTTGAATAACTAACTATATAATATATATGTTCCAATGTACAGTGCGAGGGCAATGTTACACAACGTATTAACTTATAGCGTAAAATGAATATAAGTATGTAATAGAAGAATATTTTTAAACTACTATTTATTAGGCGTACCGTACCTAAGTATTTTATTGTATTCTACATGTATATTAACCCAATTTATAAGCGCAAAGGTAGGAAGGTGGCTATACATTCATTAAGTGAGTAGATAACTTAATGGGATACACAATTCACTTGCTTAGGGCTAATCAACTATTAAATAGTAAAGTCAAGGAAGCTGTTTGTTATGAACACAAGGCGTAGGCCGAATAACCATGCAACCTAGAGATAAATTGACATTTCTAATAATTGCATCGCAAGGTTGAATGAAGTATCGAGGAAAACGGGATGAGTCCTAAACGGACTCCTCAAGGATTGCATAGTGTACTTACTGTACGTAGAAATATATTTCTAAGTTCATGTTTAATACAGAACTGTATTCAGTTTAGCGTGTGTACTTTGGTTAATGGTAATGATACTTATTTATTAAGGTCCTGTATATTCGAGCATATAATTGAGGATTTCGTTTGTCAGCACGCATAGTTTAAACAATTCTGTGATTCAGGCTACAGATTTCCGCTGACACATTTAAACGTGATTAAAGTGACAATGAGATGCATAATTCTGATTCATAAAATACTTTGCCTAAAGATGCACTTCTTGATATAAAAAATATTAGTGAAAATGTTTTTTTACTTGCAGTATGTGTATACTTGGTAAGGAACTACAAGCACGGTTTGTAAATGCCTAGGGAAATGAACAAGAAATCTAATTTTGACAAGGTTTTGAGTCCCTACAGCATTAAGGCCTTTTCTTGTAAATAGAGTTAGATATCAACACTTAAAATAAATGTTATTAAGGCTTTTTAGTGCAATGACGATATATGAACTAATAAGGCATCTGTGTGTATAAATGTATATTCTATTTTGAATACATACATAATTAATTACATAAGGTAATGTTAATAAATAATCAATTAAAAGTGCACCAATAAAATATGGCGTAAACAGTTTAGGTAGAAGGGTTAGAAGCACGATTATAGGAGCCTGTATTTTATTTATCTGATAAAAATGAAAAACAGCAACAATATTATTGTTGTAGCTGTAACGAAATGTGCCAAACGTGCTGTAGCTACTTGTCATGTTTCCTCGTAATTTATTTATTGCATTGTTGAATCTTAATGCGCTATTAAGTAGCATTTAAAGTGCATATCACATTACTTTAATGCATAAAATGCATTTTCTAATATTGTGTCAGCAAAGAAGCAATACCCAAGAATTCAAGTCACGCGTTTGAATTAATTAAACACCAAAAGGCTATTTACATTTACGTTTATAACTCATGTACACATTATTACACGAAGTACGTTTCTATAGGTCATTTGATAGGTAACTTTAGTATTAGTATTGTATTGTATAGTTATAGCATGTCTTATGTTATATAATGCAAATACTAATCTTCATTGCAATAGAGATAAGTATATGCAATAACTCAGGCCAAGTTTCGCACAAAAAGGAACAAACTCAAATTGTGTCTAGGTCAAGACAGGTTACTATGTATTACTGCATTGTAATGATATATGGAAAAATCTAAAAAGCTATCAGGAAAAAGATACTGCATTATATTGCATTACTAAATATTTGCAAGAATTTAATAAACGAGGTACCTTACCATCTACTGCTTTCTGTCACGAATTTATCTACCACTACCATTTATTTACCTTTTCCATTTAACCACGTAACCAAAAATGTATTTAGACTTTGTCTCGCTTGAAATCAATGGAAAGTGAATCTGAGTCTTTTGATTGAACAGCAATTACGGAGGACGAAGGTCTTCAATTTTATTTTACTGTTTCATCGCCACCATGATGAGAAAAACATTTAAGTAACAATGACTTTGTTTGTAAGCACAACTTGTTATATGGAATAGTATATTACTTGTATAAGGAATGACTATACATACTTAATGATAAAGGTCTAGTTTCTTACTTTTGTACTACATTTATAATTATATAGTGTATAAGGTTAAATTTAAAGTTGTTTAGTTGTAGCGTGCCAAGTGGCAAGCTGTACTATGTATTCATCACATTATGTTTGTCAGTCAGTGCTCTATACGTGTACTGCAGTGAATAATGGCAAATAAAGTTGCTAAGTTGTGCTGAATACGATAAACACACAGCAAATAAGGCTTTATTAGCTGCTTAACAGACATTATTATATAATCCAACGTGGGAAATAGGTTCCTTATAAAAATGAGTCAATGGGAATTCCATTGTTCGATATTTTTGTTGTGACTGTTTGCATGTGTTGATGTTTTTGCGGCTAAAGTCCTGCCAAAATGGACGGCAACTATTTATATGCGTTACGCATAATGTTAACTACTACTTACAATGAATAAATAAGTAGCAAAAATAGTCTCAATTGTGGTTGTTATAAATAAAAGTAAGGAATGCATATTATGTAGTTAGTACGAGTTTAAGGTAATTAGACGTACTATCACTATCGTATTGCTTTATAGCATTCTTCAACTATTGTCTGGACAAGTAAGACTATTATGCATTTTTCATGTACACAATTACTTAACTTTACAAAAAAATCTATACGCAGTATATATGTTGTAAGTTGTAAGTAATTTAGATTCTCACTGAATAATTTAATCAGATTACATCATAGGACTAAACAATAAGCAAATTCATTTCGATTAATAAAATTATGAATGCATTGTCTTGCAAAGATTACTTTTGTAGGTACTAATTACCATAAGCTTGCATGACAGATTTGGTAGAACGGTAAAAAATCATGATAATCATATTTTTGTTTCAGATGACGAGAATAACGGTTCTGCTTGGGATATTCGGCATCCTTCTTCACACACCTTCATCATGGAGTTATCCAGGTGGTGCTCCACCGGCGACTTGCTCCTCAATGAAACCTGAACACGGAGTTGACGTCCAGTCAGGGATACCCCCATACGATATCATATTGGATAAAACGACTGTTCAAGGAGCAGACACTCTTAATATTACCTTACAATCAAAGTCTCAAAGACCTATCAGAGGATTTCTAGTCAGAGTCCGAAAGAGTGAAAGTGATGACAAAGCCTACGGAACATTCAAGCCAACTAGTAAGGAGAGCAAAACAGTAAAATGTTTCGACAAAGCCGATTCTGGTATTACGCACACTGATAGAAATCCAAAAACATCTGTTAATCTTCAGTGGGAGGTCCCAAATGATTTTGATGGGGATTATGAAGTTGTGTAAGAAAAACATTTATATGAATGCTATTTTATCCAAGGAAAAAAGATAATACCTAATGATAATGTTTCCATTAAAAATTGCAGAGCTACATTCGTTGAAAAGGGTGATGTTTATTGGGTTAAGCATGTACATCCAAATAAAATCCGGGCGACGAGAAATGTGCAACTTCAAGCGAATACACCAGCTCCTGCGGTAAATAGAATTTAAAAATTTTCAAACCAATACCTTAATTTTAATTGCATTACTTACGTATGTGAAGACTAATCCCATCATTTTTTATTGTGAATTTAGAAAGCTTTAGGACCTAAGCTCTTAGGAGAATTGAAAACTGTTTACGAAGGTTGTGGAACAAGCAAAGGATGTTTTGGTGTCCCAAAAAGTTGTATCGAAAATTTCTTAAAATCTCCAGATAGTGCTACTGAAGCTGATCTATGTTCCATGGTTTTGACGTGGGCGAAGATAGGGTCCAAAAATTTTTATCAACTAGCAGGAAAATTATCAGATACATCCACAGGTTACATAGCTGCTGGACTTGCACCAGAAATGAAGATGGTAATTTTCAGAAAAAATTAAATTCGCATTACACTTTTACAAAAATATTAATAAAGTATTCATTTAACAGGCTCCAGCATCAGTTGTTGGCTGTGTTCCTGAAAACGGTGATGTAGGGATTTACAGATCCCTCAATATTGGGTATCACAATGAAGGAGATGAAGTAAGTTTTTTAACTACAGACCTACTATTCAAATGTAAGGGGCGAATATGCATCTAAATATTTATTTATTCATATTTCAGAATAACAAAAACGGACTTATAAATTCTGGACCTAGAAGTGTTATTGATGGACATTTAATTTGTAGCTTTGAGCAAACCAAACACACAATTAATAAGTTAAATCATGAGTTCGATATAGACAGCGGCAAATTTTATATGCTATTAGCCAAAGGCGACTATGGAAGCTCAGGTAAGATTGCAGTTGCAATTTTCAGTTTAGTACTACCTAACAGTAATTAATTTGAAATTTTGTGTAGGAATTGTAATGAGAATTTATTTACTTCTTTAGGTGGAATGAGCACTCATAACGAAAAGTATCCTTCTCCAGTAGCTGTAGAAATCACAGACAATATAATAATTTCTGCTTCTAATGAGCAAGTACTTGTCCAATTACACGGAGCTTTCATGATTATCGCTTGGTTGGTTTGTGCATCATCTGGAATGTTCACTGCCAGATATTTGAAGCAAACTCACACCGACATTATGCCATTTAATAAGGCATTTTGGTTTGCTGTAAGTCTGAAATATAATTCTAATTAAGATTCATGGAAAATTCTTTATTATTTCATAAAAACAAAGTTTATAAATGTATTTTTGTTTATTTAGATTCATATCACCTGCATGTTCGCTACTTTCTTCTTCACCGTTTGTGGGATAATCTTTATCCTCGTTAAAAAGCGAGGATTATACTCCGACGGTCTCACAGGCTCAGCCCAATGGCATCCGATTTTAGGTTTTATCCTCACCGGCTTGGCTATTTTGCAAGTTATTATTGCCTTCTTCCGTCCACATCCAAACACTCCTAAGAGACCATTGTTTAATTGGGTTCATTGGTCCATTGGAAATTCTGCTCATATTGTTGGAAGTGAGTCTGGTTTTGCTTGTACATAAATTGTTTCAATATTATATTAATATAATTATTAATTATGAAATTTTTTTGTGATTTTCAGTTGCCTGCATTTTCTTAGCTGACACTTTGTCATTGTCAGGTTTAAAAGATCATGAATTTTACAAGTGGATAGTTACTGGCTTCGTTTGTTTCCACATTCTTATTCATTTGGTTATGTCGGTAAGTATTTTATTTATTCTTGTATGCAGCTAAATTAATATTTCTTCCGTACCAAGTTTTATAATGATGAAAATATATCTTTTTTACAGCTACATACTGTATGGGCGGATAAACAAATGAATTCTAAGGTTAAAATGAGGGCTGCCCGTCCAGGACCAATGAAACCTAGTGGTATCTCAGAAGAAGCACCCGTAAGTTAACATTACATAAATATTGAGCAATATATTTGGACAAAATGTTCATTGATTTGATTTTAAAAACTAATTTGCATATTCTCCATTCCAGGGAACCGGGTTAAGAACATTCCTTTTGGTATTGTACATCTTAGGAGTAACAGGATGCTCGGTTGCCTTAATTTACTTCATAGCTAAAGGGCCAGACGCCAAAGTTACTTCTTAAATAATTTACTTTGAATTTTAAAATTGTAAACTGGACTCTGTAAAATGATTTTAATTCATGTATGCACCTGTAATGCATTATCTGTATTTATGGAGTTCCATTTTTGTACTGAAATTACTTACTCAGACTTAATTTTCCAGAGTACTTATTGATATTCTTTTTTAAACTTTGAATTTAAAGTACTCGTAATAATTATTATTTTAATACATACATGTATTACATGTGAACAAAACGTCCTGTAAGGTTGAAAGTCTACCTTAACAATTATTTTGTTCTCAGGTGCACCCACTCATCTTATTGTAAACTTTTAATATAGTGTAGTATACAGTATACACACTACTGTACAAATAAATTTTCATGAACCTTTCTATGTACCAATTTTAAACAGTAATTAGGAATCTGAAATGTTCAAAAAATGTCGGTTATTTTCTGACGACCTAAATTTTCAATATCTATACCAGATCAGATCAATCGGTGATGTTATTTTATCAAGGAAGCCCAATTCTAGTAGTATAACGAACAAATATTATTTTCTATTAACCTACCATAAGAAATTGTAATTTTTAGCCTGATGTCTTCTGAAAACTGAAATACTTATTAGTAGGAGACCTTATTTAACACTACGCTACGTGAGTATAAATGTAAGAATGTAACGATTACTATATTCTGCTACTAAATATCTTTTGCCATTACTGTTAATGCATTTTTAATGTTAGCTGTTTTACTAGTGCTTAAAATACCGCAAGTTATATATTCCAATGTAAGAAAATTGTAGTTGCAAATCTGTGTATGCGATTGAAAGGGGGTTAAGGTGATTGGGAATTGAATACTTGCAAAAATGTAAATGTAAATGCATTTTAAGGGAAGGTTAAAGAAGTCGCACATGATTTTGGTTGTTACAATAATGTAAAGAAACGCAAAAGTACAATTATGGTTGAGAATACATGTTTAAGCAATGAACATATTATTTGAGTATTGAATAAACATAAGAATCTACAAATACTAGATACTGTCTACAAAACTGAGTTAAATTTTTTATTTCACATAATTAGCTTCGACTATATCAAATGAGTTTACCGGAGTAGTATTTTGAAGCTTTTGGAATTCAGTACAACATTCCTTATAAGCATAATATATTTTTAGCATATTTTATTTAATTTATATTTAAATTACGCTAGATAAACAAAAATCGGTAGAAGAGTGAAAATAATAGCAGGGCAAAAATGAATTGGTGACAAAGAAGCTTTCTTCGTGTTATTGGAAAATAGTATAGACTTAAAAATTCTACGTGATACTCGATTCTTGAATATTTTGCACCAAGTTCGCACTGTAAATATTTTCTTCCCTATTAAAATTGGCTTTAGGAATGGTTATACTTAGTAATAGTATCCCATGCAAATTGTACCTGCAATCTACTTGAGTGAGAATTTACTTAATTGAATAGCGTTTGTATATTAAGTGATGTTCATGTGCAAATAATGTTTTCCTAAGATTAATAAATGCATTAAGTACGAATGTACATTTAACGTACACATGTGCTTTAAATATTAAAACATGTTAAGTACGAATCGTAAGAATTCCTGCCAAACAGTAGTGTGTGTTATAAATGCATCGAGATATATCAGTATATATTGTACACAGTACATATATAAAATAAAGCATCCTACACCTATAATATTAAAGTACACTTCAGCAAACAATGAATAAAGTTGTCTTGTCATAAAGGAAAGGTTAAAATACTTAGAAAAGTGACGAAAAGGACAAAGATTGTCTTTGGATTAGAGACTCTTGATTAATAATCATGACATGATGGGAGATGAAATCAGACCGTAACAGTCTCTCGAACAATACATATACTGGATGCTATATTGCATATAACAGTACACCTATGTAGGTAGTCTACTTAAAAAAGTCCGATGTTATTCTACAAGAGAAGAGCGCTAGTGCATTTTCTTAGACCGAGAAGCGAGTTGAAAGAAGACAAGACACTAACTAATACAACAGAACAGAGTATACTATAAAATGGAAAGGAGACTAAAACATATAATCACATAACCTAACGTAATGCTAAGTAGTATGTACATATCGGTAATAGGAAGCTAAAACTAAACCTAAGCCAACAGAAAGATAGTATATGGTGCATTAGAGGATAGAAGGTTGATCATTATTAAACTTACGTATAGCATGTTACGTAACGTAACATAACATAACATAAGTAAGGGAGCCAAGTTAAGTCAACTCAACTCAACCCAACTCACAGAAAGAAAAGAAAGCAGCAGAATATCTGGTATCTTGGATTTATTATAGTAAAACGTACTTTTATGCGTGTATTTATACATATATGCATAGGTAAAGGAAGCATAATATATTATAATGCGATATATCAACATATATCCTTTATTTTCGGAATATATAACACGAAACTTGGTTTGGAGTATAAGATTTTGATGGTTAATAGGGTCTTTGCTATGCTATGGTTTGTTTGGTCACCGTTCTGTTCTTTCTCTCCCGAGCTGAACTGAAGTGGAGTCCGGGTAAGAATAACCCAGTAGACTTCCAGCATTATATTATATTATAATGTGTCTGCCTATAGTTGGGTTTTAGGTATGTGTATTTCTTTGAGACTTGATTCAACGCTAATGTTACTTACGTATGTACATATAAAGGGAAAACTTGCTCGTTGTTACAGTTAAGTTCTGTATGTATGTATGTATGTATGTATGTATGTACATAGGTATGTATAAGTAGGTATATATAGATCCTTATGCCTGGAAATGTAATATAAAGTGAAAGGCAGGCCAGGGAATGTTATGGTTATAATATAACAGATAGGAAAATACCCGGTGTTCTGTTCTGTTGTGTCTCAACATTATATACATAGCACAGTACGGTGTAGCTCATTCGGGGGGAAACGTGGATCGATATCTGACATGCTCCTTCCCGAATTCGGTTTTCTTCTCACTCGTTAACTTAGCTTTGCCTTGCCTGCCTGCACGCTTTTCTCCTGACACAACTACGACTACAACACTCGAACATCGTGCAACTTCTAGCTTTCAAGTTAGTTCAGTACATTCTCCTCTCCTCTGGTCGACAACAAAGCCCGAGTTTCATGCATAAAGCTTCTGTGTATGGTATACAGAGATATATACTGAATAGGTAGTTATTATATATAGTAACTAAAAGAAGGGAGATGTGTATAAACGTATAAATATAACTTGTATGTACTTGTAGCAATTTATATATCGAGCAGAGCCCAACTTTTCTTGAATCACCAAAACCAAAACGAACCGAAGGCACACAGTTCAGCTCAGTTCAGTTCTGAACAGTACAGTCGAGTTGTGACATCAACTGGGAACTTGTCCTCCTTGGTTCTTCTTTTATCTGTACTCCCGAATATCTTTCAGCGTAAGTACTTATATGCATACGCATCTTTATTATTGAAAAAAGTGTGTGTGTATTGTATTGTATTCCCTATCTACATCAATACTACAGCTATTGTGTAGCAAAGCTATACACAAACTTATATACAAAAATAAACTGGACAGCCGAAAATAGCTTTCACCAGAAAAAAATGGACAGCTATAGTGTTTAGTGATATGAACACCCAGAATACCGGGTTTTGTTGTTTTCAATTAAAAAATTGCACTGCGATCTTCTTATAGTAGAATCTGTGGATTTTTATTTTTATCCTTCATTTGGCTTTCGTCAGGAATTTCTTCAGAACAGTGAAAGTGAAACGGTTGAAGCTGAAGTCCCATTTTTGTACCTTTCACTGAAGTTGCAAAGAAATAAAAATTAATGTTTACTTTCTCTGTGGGTAATAAATATCCGCGTATTTAGGAATTACTGATTTGCTTGGAGAAAGTTTTACTTTTCTGGTTTTCAGTGATCTGCTCTATCTGTAATTACTAGGTCTTGAAGTAGATCTTGTGATTAATATAGTAATAATAGTAATAAAGTGTTCATTCATGTCATATACTACATCACTGCTCTGGCGATTACATTCTAGTTGAAGAAGAAAAGTGAAAATCATAAGCGAAGTACTTAGGTACTTATTTGACAGGAGAAAACCGGTGAAATGTTGGAACAATTACGCTGAGTTGATTTGATCGAGATAACTTTGATAAGTGTCAAGATTGATTAACTGAACAAAAGGAAGCAAAAGCAAAACAAACGAGGTCTGTTGAAGAAAATCAATTATGTATCATGATCATGGTAAAGTGACAGTGACGATTTTCCAAGTGGTTACTTAATCTGAGCAGAGGCAGGCTATTAAAATATCAACAGAAAATCATGCGGATGATTTGGATTTTGTTTGTGGCCCTGTGGGAATTCTCTGTCGGGAATATTATAGACGGAGGAGCCTTTGAAGCCGCTTTCCAAGGTAAGGACAGTTATGTGAAAAGTACTTTTATCTCTATTTATATTCATAATGGATGAATCTCGGGAAAACTAAAGTCAATCTTGGAAACAGGACTAGCTCCAAGTTGATTGGAAGTTGAATTCTTACTTTCTCCTCTTAAGCAGAAGGAAATATAGTTTGCTCTTTAGAAATACATAAGTAAATATGTAAATATCAACATACATACATATGTATATGTAACAGTAGTACCAAATGTTACATAACAGTACAGTAGTTTGGCGCATTTTGGTCTATGCTTTTTGCCTCCTGGATTTTGGTTTGCTTACGAATTTACGATTAGCCATAGAATGCTATGGCTAAATAGTTTTGCAAGGTTTCATGTATAAATTCACAGGAATTCAAAGTTAGTTTTAATTAAGTTTAGTTGTGTCTTGGATGGGAGTAGCTAAACTAAACTAAATGTAGATAGCTAGTCACTTATCTAATGCCCAAGCCAAAGCCAAAGCCAACAAACTCCAGAAATAAAGAACACACAAGAAAGTCAAATAGAAACGTGAAAACTTTGCTGAATGTTAGCTGTCTTAAGACAAGTCAATAAATTTACTTTTTAGCTGTAGCTATGCCTGCCATGCCATATTCAGAACAACTTTCCCAAAACATGTGGACTGAACTGGATACGGATAAGATAAGGTAAATAAAAAGGTGTACTGTATTATAGGTATGTGTATGTTCATTCATTTATACAGGCAATTTCTACTAAAAGTCACTGCATTTTTCCTTATAATCAGGGCCTGGATATGAATGACGGAAAAATCCTAAATCCTGCACACAAATTGAAAAATAATGCACTAATTAGCAAAACAAGCTGTTAATTTTCTAAACTATTAAATAGTTCAAGTTCATTGTTAACGGAATATATTCTATTTGAATAATGGTTGCTGCTTCTTAGTTAGCATTACTTGCAAAACTGCAAACATCATTCAAAGATCGTATTAGAAAATTTTACAAAAAAGGCAATTTACTCCACACTGTGATAAAAATTCTGTAAATCAATTGCTCGTATTTAATAATTAATTTATTCTTGAAACTAAACGTAAAGTTCGGGAGTTCCAGTTTTGTGGTATTGCTACTACTAAAATGCATATGCATGCATATCCGAGCTCTTTTTGGAATATTAACCGTATATATCTTATACAAGGATTAGAAGAAGAGAGAAATACGAGAAGAAATAGACTTTTGAGGACGGGGGAGTTGATCATGTCATTCAATGTTAAATATAATGTAGTAAGTAACTACATACCTACTGGAACTGGCTGGAACTGGAGTAGTACTTATTCTATGTTAGTACGTCTTGAAAGGAAACTACTTCTGTTTACTATCTAATGTTATGTAGGTATATATTTAGCTGAAAGTTCAGTTTTGCTGATGTGATGTGGTTATCTGTAGTAGTGGAGTAATAGTGAGTGTACTTTTACTGTACTATATGTACCATGTACATGTTCCAATCCAGTCCAGTCAGAAGATAAGAGGCAGAGAAGAGTAGAACCGACAGAACATAAACTACAAGATGAGAAAACACCAAAAGAAAAACTTTCGACTAGTCAGACATCACATATAGGTACTCTACAGAACTTAAGAACCGAACTACCTCCCACCTACGCAAACTATAGCTGTCCAGGACCCAACCAGGAAAACTTGAGTATTCGGATCTGAGCTGACAAAGGCTTGGCTTCTGATAGGATGTGGACAGCAGTAGTGTGTGTCTTCATATGTAGAAAGCACCCTTGAAAACTCCATTAGCTCCTCAAATATTGACATGACTTTCTTCTATTACTATACATTACACATATATTGGTTGACAATAGTATGTTTTGCATGTGTTGTAGATACACAATACCTTTAAGGACAGTGATAAAGACTAACTCACCTGTGTAGGTGCGAGTTCACATTTTTTTCTAAATATATGTGTGTTTTAAAAAACATAGGATAGCGATTTTGCAATATGAGAATTATTTTCTGACCTTAATCCCATATCTCACGTAAAGGATAAAACTCAATAGCTTTAACTGGATTTGTTTTGGAATAACCTTAATCAAACAAGGAAGCTTCCTTTAGCCAACATGTTAATAGTGAGCATTGCCTTAATTAGCTTTTGGCAAAAATGTTAGCACAATTGGAAGCGATATGTAAATTTCTCTGTTAGCTTTACTTACATTATCAAATAAACAACTAAAATATAAGCCACCACGTTTGTTTGCTATAGTACGCACATTATTAGTAAACTATTGGACGTATATCTATATGTAGATAGCTATAATTAGCAAGAGTGCCATACCGATGCCAGATGAATGTGATATGGTTGTGGTTTGGTTTGACAGTTTATTTTATGTGTAAAAGTTCATTAGAATGTTTTAATGTTTTCCTGTAGAGTGTTGATGGTAAAGGTATATGTCTTTGGCTAGTTGTGGCACAAGAATGAGTGACAACAACAAAGGACTCCTGCCAGCTCATCTCCAAATTGACTTTGACAAGTGTTCTATGTGAAATTAATTATATTTGCAAGTTTTAGTTAAAATTGTATCACATCAACTCCCAATCAGATCAGACAGCATAATCATCAGTCAAGTCAAAATAACGCACGGAAAACGCAACTGACGCAGCTTGCGTTAAGTCATCAAAGAAATTATGATCTGCTTTCCGTCCCATCTGAAATCAGTCTTTTAGCTCTTGGCTCATTAACTAAACACTGATGATGATGTTCGTACGGTGTATTTATGCAGATTTATGCGCAAGGGTGTCCAACCGAAACTCATGGGACAAATAGCAAAAAGTCACATCACATTTACGTTAGAGAAAGTCGATTGATCTCATTAAGCTTTCCGTTGGTGTCTCATGTATTAGTTGTGTGTGAGATATTATGGGAGCTTGACATTGTTGTATTGATTATATAAACGATATAAATTAGATATCTATAAAGATGGATAATACTAATAGCTTTTAATAATTACCATTAAAATATAATCATTGGTGAGCTACGCATCATTTAATGAAAGTTTAAATTAAATAATTGTAAGTACACCTTTTATCTTAATACCAGAAACGAGCTATCTTTGCTAAATGTCATTTTAGTGTGTATGTTCTAGTTTAGTTTTTACGATTTCCTACTTCCTGGGCATCATTGTTTGCTTAAAGATAAATTGCTCCAGCTTAGGACGCAATGGGTTTGCCAGTTAACTACATTATGACTAACTTATCTATACAGATAATTATTATTTTAATCAAATGCTTTATTTATACAACTCGTAGGAATTGACATCCCAATAATTAATTAATACACGTAAGAAGCTTCAATTCCTTCAGGGATTGCCACTGGACATTGTCACATTAATCTAGACAATTTGCAAAGATAGGGTCATACGAAACCCCAACAATGAAGCCCCAACGATTGGTTGCATTTTCAATAAATGATAATTCGTGCTGCAAAGTCTATAGAGAAACATTAGGCTTAACTTACTTATTCTGTACAAGAATGTGCCAATTTCTACAAAATTCAGTGCAAGTTTTCATGGTTAAATCTTAAATACTGTGAAATTTTTATAGTGTGCATAATTTACACTTGCACATAAAATATTCTATTCTAATTCTAGATAGCTAGATTCGAATGTCATAAATAAATTGATTCCCATTTCCTTTGAAAGAGCCATTAACTCAACCTTACCTGTATAAGTTTTAGTACTTAATGCAGGTCTACATATTATATCTAAACGTAAAGGTAGATGGTGTATATTTATATTACACCGTTAGCTATACTTATTTTGAAGGATTCGGAAATGGGAGTACTTAGGGCAGTTACATGTATAAACTAACAGTAACAAAGCGATTGAGTATTCTTTTTGGAAATAACGTAAGTCTTCTTCGCGAGCTCATTTGAAAAACTAATCAGGGCAATGAATCTTAGTTGTCTTGTCTTGAATGTTGTTATCCACTCCGCAGTCAAGTACAGGTTTTAGTTAGTTAGTTCTGGTATGGTTGGCTGTGTATCTACAGATATATCTCTGATTTCTATTCTTGATCTATCTAAGCAGTCAAGAACAAAGTATTGCTGTTGATCACCGATGTGAAATCGATGCGGGTCGATGATCGGCCCAATTTGTTAGCTTTCTTTGGTTGCTTGGATAAAGTCGTGACTTTCTCCCTCAGAGACTTTCTCCTCTACTTTCAATTTACTCTAGTACTTCAGAAAAGGTAGCAAGCGTACTGTGCCTAAGCCGAGGAGCTCTTGAGGAGAAATGTTTTTTTTCTGTGTGATGTGGAGCAGAATTTATGCTCTCGATCCGTGAAATTAGTTATAATTTAAGACATTGCAATCCATTAGTAGAACAAGTAATATTTTGAATACTGTTAGTACAGTAGCAGAGTATAGAATGGAGAAAGTAGTATATTGAAAGGAAACCTGCACTCCATTCGACTTTCTCCAGTAGTTGCTCCTTGCTCGGCATGCATTGTCTCTAAAGTTTGCTTACTTCCTCACTCAACTCAAGTTAAGTTAGCAAGATAAGAGTGACTGTATATTTAGTATAGTAATCGTGATAGTAAGTCTGCTCCTTTGGAACGTTGTCTAAAAGGTACAATATTTCACCTGTCAGATTCCTGTCAGTTTCAGCTGCTTCGGTTACATATATACATAACTAAGGTGAGTTGAGGTGAAATGATATGACGTAAAGTAGAGTACAGAGCTAGCTTATCGTCATTTACCTAGCTTTACATTACATACTACTACAATACAATACAGAACAGAATTTCTTATGTTACAAGATACATTTCTGCTTTGAAATACTTAGTAAAACCAGTAATTTATATTCAAATCTGTGGCGACGCTTTCCTGGAAGACTAAAATACTAAAATCTCCAGTGCTCTAGTTAAAACTTTGGTACTTTGATCTAATGCGTAATATTTTAATACTTGTGGAGTAAATAAGGTAAGCTAGATCATTCTGTCATGTAATTTTCAGTGCAGTGCTATGGCATATGAATAGAAAATGGTAAAAACAGTAAGCACATATTTAATATGCAGCTGTAAGCGATAGAGATAACTTTTAAGTAAAAGTAAAAGTAAAAGCAAATTCATATTTCCTGTCAGTCTAACTTTCTCTTAAGAAAAAAGAAATTCTGTCCGGATCCAACTTTATTTTTGTCATCTGCTGAGATGCTAAGACAAAAACTGGAGCAAACTAGTTTTTCTGCAACAAAAATGTAATACAATATAATAATGCGTAATTCATGCAGTATTCATTGCTTAAAGTTGTGACAGTAAAGTATTAAATACTATTATGAGAGCAGTAAAAACATTTTTGTTAGTTTGAGTCGTAGGGTATATGTGGAGGAAGGTTTGTTAAATAACTACGCTTAGGAGCAGACTTAGAACATTGCATTTCATTGCATAATATATTTATAGGAGGAACAGGAGCAGGCATATTTTTAAGAAAGTTTTGCTTGATGATTGCTTTGCCAAAAGTAAAATATATGCGAAAAGGCTGTGCTAGACAGCTGCCAAAAGAAGAGAGAAGAAAAGCCAGGCTAGAACAGACATATTTTATTTGCTCAGCCATATTGCAGACAATAAAAGCTTTCCTTCTCCTATACGACACGACAGCATGAGAATTTTCTGTTGTCTTCACGTTTTCACACCTGACTTGACTTTCTCCATGCATTCCAACGAATATGAGCACGGTGGACTGAAAACTTGAAATTATTTTTAAATTTAGGTCATGCAGGAGCAGGATGTAATACGGAGAAAGCATGTAGGTAGCTTTTAACACATTTTTATATTTAAGTACAGTGTGGCCCACAAATTGCGGTCATTGAAGTTTAACCGTGATGTACACCTAGCATGAAATAATTACGAACTTTCTTATTTGGACACTTTTACAAATATTCAATGAGTAACGTTTGCTGAATTTCATAATTGAGCTCTTTTGAGAGAACCTTAAAAACTTTTAAGTGTCTTTTGTGACAGTTATTAAGATGGCATGAAAGCCATCTTAATTAATAATTAATAATATATAATCTAATACTTAATAATAATAGAATTTATAAATTAATAAGTGCAAAAAACAAAATCCCAAACAATTCGAAACGTTTCGACGAGCAAAGGTTAATATAGTACTAGATAACACAAATAGTGCTCCGGTTTGGTGAAAGTTAGTGATCGGTCATTTTGCAAACCTCCTGTATTTGTGAAATACTGTACACCTAAAATTATTTGAATTACTCGAGTTTACTAGACGAAAGAAGGAGGTCGTAACTTTGTACCTACGTAAATCTAGAAGAAATCTTAGCATTCTGCCCAGTCTATAGTGAATTTACAATGTGTGTGTCAGATATGATGTTTGTGTTTTGCAAAAGTTAAATTGGATTATGTCCCATCCGATTTCCATGTAAAAATCTCGAAAAGAAAGTATGAACTCGAGGATCACGGGCGTACGTATATGTAGTACTTTTTATTTTGCCCTACAGACTCATGATGGAGAAAACATATGTCAAAACAACACTTTGTTCATATTCTTGAATGACGACGCCTTGCCATGCCATAGACCATACCATACCAAGACATAGAACAGGACACAACAGCGTTGTGCGCCCTAGTTTAGCATTTTATGAGTTTGTGACGAAATTCATGAAAAAATCAAGGCTAGACACATTCATGCTTATGCTATGGTGTAAATAACTTAATCTCCCAAGGCTTAGGTCTAACTTAAGTTGACTTCCTTTGCTTCAGTTCAGTTCAGTTGACTTTACAAACTTGGAAACGAGGCGAGACGACGTAAAGCAAATTAACGGAAGACAAGACAAGTTCTTCTAATCTTTAGTCAACTCACTCAGTCAGCAAGCTCATTTTCACTATTTACGTCCACTATTATACCATACAAATACTACGACATCCATCTACCTATGTAATCTTAGAGTACATACTTCTCAAATAGCCAACTAACTAACTATATGAAATAAGTAAGTTCCAAAGGTTTGTATGGATGACTAAACGGCAATGGCAAGGGAAAATACATGATAAGAGGCTTTAAAACTTTTCTGAATTATTTTTTAAATAATATTCTACAGCGAATCACTTTATACTTTTACTTACGTACCTATTACAAAGCATCTGCAAATCGGTCTTAAAAAGTTACCTCTCTGGCAAATAAAGCAGTTTGCTCCTAATCTTTGACTTCATGTCAACCTCATTAGCAACAAGTTACTTCTATATAATATTACATACATTATATATTGGAAACGCATAGGAATATAGGTCCCGATCTAGATTTATTGCTAAGAAAAAGTTTTAAGTTGATCGCATTTAATTAGCTTTTCTTTAGAAAAGATCATTATTGCCTACACTACCAAAGTTAGCATATCCAAAATAATTGGAGCAATTTTCTTTGAAACTTCTTTGACGTATCACTTTCCAAGGAATGTACACATTGTAGTACATTATTACAAAAAATATTACATTGTTACTACTCATAGTTACATTAAGTCTCACAAAAGTCACTCGTGCTAAATATTTCTCAATAAAACAGTAAAGTAGCTGCAATTAGCGAAGTTGTTTCGAACAACGCAATTTCGTTGTTTGTCTTTCGAAAAGTATGCAAAGATGGCCTTAAAAGTTAGTCAACAACTAATGGATAATTAACAAGCAGAAAGAGAATCTGTTTTGCGAAAAGCTAAAAATGTGTGTTTGCTTTCAAAATCTAGATCTGTGTATTTATTTTTCTACTTTCTACGTAAACATACAAGTGTACATAGAGATGGGATAGTGTTAACTATAGGTATGTAACCTTAATGAAATGATTACACACATTTTTTGTTGCCGAATTTCATTGCATCTACTACGACATCATCCAATTACCCATTTTATCAGACGAAATAACAAAATAGTCTATTAAAGTTTAGTATTCCGCCATTCCCAACACTCGGGTGCAACCTACATAAAGCTAAAATAGCTACAAGGCTACTTATACATTAGTTCAATAAAGTTGCAGTCAGCAATTCTGAGTCTCTGTTTCAAAAGTAAAAAGAAAAGATAAACTACAATACATACTTTTAGTACCTGTAACAACACACGAATTCTATAGCAATATTATTTCACCATTCTATGTTACATAGTAAGTAGTACCTAAGTAGGCATTACTTAACTAAACCTAAACCTGAGTTAAGCAAGGCAAACCAATTGCAATCCTGCAATAAATATAAAAAGAGCTGAGTATTACATTGTATTACATAGACCGTTTCTTTATGTAACGTTCGTTTCTAAAGAGGTTTCTTTATGCTACAATTTCTTTGACACAGGGATCAGTACATTATTCTATTGTTCCGAAATAAATTCCATTATTCTGGTCACCCTGTGCTTTCTTTGTAGTTTGTAGGCTGAAGTAGGTTTGAACTAAAGCAGATACGGTTGAAGCAAACTAAATGACCCTAATCGTAATCATCGCATTGCATCGAACAACCAAACCAAACCACTATTATTACAGGCTCGTAAGTCGTAGTTCCAGTCTAAAGAATAATCTTCATGTTGAATGTCCTCGTCTGGACTTTTTTAGAATGCAAAGGAAACTCTCCTTTCTTACTGCATTGTACCTTTGTACATTCATTCTCTCTTGGCTTGGCTTCGCATGGACTGAACTGAACTGAACACTGAACTGGAATGGAATGGAAACGCCATTGTGCTGCAATACTACGTATTGCGAATGCATGAATATTGTAAAGCTTTTTTCTCAAAATAAAGCCAAGTAACCCAAGACGAGACAGGAGAACAGAGCATGAACATGCACTGCAAGCTCCAGACTCCACAACTGAACCGGAGTCAAGTTCAGTTCAGTTCAGTTGAATGGAGACCTTTACATTCCTCTACTTTTATATTACAGACACAGTACATGTACATATATTGTACACACATGTTTATTGCTTACCGTCTACTTTACAGAGCTCTTCTATTGGTATTGTACATATATTACCGTAGTGTAGAAGTGTAGAAGGGAGAAACGGAACATGAGTGAGTGACAACTCAAGGGAAACTCGGGTGACTTCTTTTAGAAGACTTTTCACTTTCCCTCTACTAAATTGGTGGTAAAAAAACTCTGAAAAGAATTCTACAATGCATACACTGCACAGAGAAGCATATTTTACTGCAGCTCTACAGAATGTATTATTCTTAGCATACACTACTAACTTTGTGAACAATCAAATGGTCTAGGCTAGTTGAGTTACAACACTAGTCTTTTAAAACAACCATAGCTTTCACTTTTCACTAAATACGTATAATAAAAAATTATTCAGTAAAAGTGCTCAAATTATATTGCTTATTTTCCAATGGAAGCCCCGTTGTCACACTTTTCTGATGAAGATAGTCAATAAAACAAATCAGTAGGAAACAAGTAATATGAAAATTGAAGATGGGAAAATCTAACCTACATGAACAATATGTGTATAAAATATAATAAACAATTATTTTAGAATATACGACATTGAAACATTTAATTGGACAGAATGTCAACAATTTAAAATCTGTTATAATATTGACCTTTCAGTTGATATTTGTAATGTCTTTTCAAGGTTTAGACAATTAAGAACTTAAATAATTGAAGACTGATTGGTTAAGTTGGCTACATTTTACATACACTGCATTTGCATTGTGGTTGCTTTCACAATGTATAGTACCTATTGTATGTGTTGTCCTCAGAGACATGAGAAGGTATATACTTACATGGAGCATGTATATCCCTGGTTGTTCTGCCACAAGGGGAAATATTGTGTAGGTTATTAGATTAACTTTTCGTAGCTTTTCCCTATTAAAAAATAACATAATTAATGTTACAAAATTTTGTTTTATACTAAATGTGTATGTACAATGGAAAATTATGGAGAAAGGCTATACTACAACAGGTATCCTATTGTGCATGAATTAATACACGTACTGTTTAACTTCAAGTACCTTTATATATTACGAAATATGCTTCTTCTGTTTAAGGTAGGTAGGTTTTAGGGCTAGGTATACCACCTATATTTACTGGAATGCCGAATGTAAGGCATGACGACTATGAACGCTATGAATTTCTTTAGGAAAGAAGAAAAAGTGAATAGTGAGCAATGTACAGAAGGCTGACTCCAGCTATGTACTTATTGCTACGTAGTTCTCTTTTTTACATACTTCACTTACTAACTTACTTTACTTACCCTTTAAAGCGAAGTGCTTTTTTACTTCTACTTTTACTATTATATTACTTTCAGTTGATATTTCTTGCCATTTCCACAAAATTACATAGAACAATTCAAAAGTTTTGGCCATTGAATTCCACGACTATGATCAAATGGTCTTATTGTTAGTCTCGAAGAAGTAAGTACCTAATTTGATGATATTACATAGCATGGGCATTCTATGGTACGTATGTGTTCAGCGTTAGATTGAAAGTGTGATTTGAATACAGAGTCCATCAGTCGTTGTCGTTATCTGCGCTAACGCTAACATTACAACTCTTCATTCTTTCTGCTCTGTTGTTCAACGTTCAAGAATGTGTATTAGTAAGTAGTACTTTGTACGTTACATACTACATACATAGAATGCTGAAATTCTCGTATATTCTCATACTTATTGTTAGCATTTCACAGACTTATCCTTATATGTACATACATATACGCAGATACTTTGAAGTTCCAAATTCCACTTTACGTAAGGTAACGTAACTTAACGCTACGTTTCATTACATTAGTACTACCTATTTTACATTAAGTTAAATTAGAGTCACACTCACACTCCAGCTCAAGCTACGCAAGGCAAAGCAAGAAAACTTAAAATATATGTCAGCCCAATCCAAGCCAAGCCAAGTCAGAGTTAGAAGGAAGGATTGTTCTTGCAAACTAGTTGCATGGAAATAACCCTTTCCGGATATTCCACATTCACGCAAAGTAACGATCCAAATGAAAAGGAGCGGATTGCAGTACACTTGTAGTTTTAGTTTAGTTTTAGAATTTAGAACTTGTAGGTTGGAGTTGTAGGTAGTAGGTACATTTACATTACATACACAACACTTACTGATGTGATATCATAAAGAGCTACATAGTACATACAGTACAGTCATACAACTCGCTAAACTAACATAATAACTATAAGTCCCTTACTTAGAATTAGGTATGTATGTATGTACATATAATATATCTCCATGTTGTTAAGGAATAGTGCCATTGCAGCGGATACTTATCTCACTCAATTCAATTCTACTTTGTTGTGCAGTGGGCAGTATGAATCTAATGTGGAGTAACTAGGGTACACTACACTACAGTGGATATAAATTGGATCCTTTGACTAAATCCATAATATAATGTCATACATACTTCCTACTTCCTACGGTACTTTAAAATCTAGAGTAAGTTTGTAACTGTATGTGGTAGTATATGTACCTATGTAAGTATTTTGTATTTTCATACCGAGAATGGGTTCTCCTATTTGGAATCGCTTGTCTTGTCTGTAGTCTCTCCTGAGCTGTGTCCCACTTTGGAATATTTATTTATGTCGTAGGACCTTTGTACTTAAGGAATATAGGCTCTTCCTCCTGTGTGTAAGAAAAAGCTCTCGCATTTAATGTAGACAATAAAACAGCAGCAAGTAAATCTCTGAATTCAAGATTGCTGTCAATAATGAATCTACCAATTTATTATTGGGTTTAAATAACTTCTAATTATCTGTATTAGGTAGAAGGCTGGGCAAAATAATATAATATATTGCAATTTAATTCGTATTTTTTAATTTTTCAATTTTGGGAATAATCAAATTTGAACTTAAAAATGCTGTCAAAATGATTAGTACAATAGCAGTTTAATTTAATGCATCATTAAAACTCAAAACCTGTAATTTGCAGGTAGACATCGATTTTCTTTGCTGTTTTCAATAATACTAAAACATAAATTAATTGAAATATAAATTCTAAAGTTTTGAATATTTTGTAAAAAGAAAAAATAGTGGTACGTAGTATCTCTGCTCCTGATGGCGCTGTGTGCCTACGACGTATGCAGAATGGTTTCCCTGTATTCCTCCATTCCACTACAGTATTCATTATCAAGAGAAATGAAATGAGGAGATGTATACTAAAAGTAGTTTTACAATTTCTTTGCTATCTTGTGCAGTGTGCACTTTAGTAGTTGTGATAGTGAATATACAAGTAGGTAATACTCTACTTACAGATACCCTACACTTTCTACATCCACTGCTCAAATTCCAATGTTATGTTATTTTATGTTAGGTAATCCAAATCCAGTATCCAACCTTCCTTTCCTTCCTTCCGACTTCGATCTATATATTCTCTCTTTTCTCTACCCACCCACTAATATCTACAATTCCGCTTCTCCATTCTAATATTACTTCAAACTCAAACTAAAGCTACCTACTATAGGTATATGAAGTGTATAAGTAAATGCATAAAATAGAAGCTCCTTTCTTTCTCTCCTTTCTCTAAGACTCTGCCTCGTGTTACTACAAATAGTAGAGTACTGGTTTGGTCTGGTTAGTGCTCTGGTTCTGGTTCTAGCCGCAATAAATAAAACCATTTCTAATTCGAAATGCAAACCAGTTTTCCTCTGCGACAGTTTTATTGCAAAATTTTTGGGAATTGGGATAATTCAGTTCGTATATTCCACTTATAGAAGCTAGAAAGTAGAAGGAATGGGAACAGAACACCTAAAGTAACTACATTCTCCCTACCCACATTGCAAATGGGCAAAATACAACAGAAAAACGAAACTATGCAGGGAATTACCCTCAACTTATGTCTTGGAAGGGTTAATGTTAATGTGACCATTTGGGGAACATTAACCATTTCCTTTGCGTTGTGATATTTGTTCCCGATTATTTTCTTCTCTTCTCTGTATCACAGATCATTTCATTATGTACGCCTCTCTTCTTAAAATTTTAAATGTAATTGTGTTCAGTATTTCTCCCGAAACTTGAAAATATGGGAGAATTCCGCAGTTTCTGTTCTAATTTAATGAATCTTTGTAATTTTTGTTTCGGGAAAATCGTTATTAATGTATTAATTAGGTGTAATCACATTTCTAGGCTACAATTACTTGTTAGTTTTGGGTGTGAACTAGAAAATATGCTGACAGGATGAAGTGAACTAATTAAATTTGGCAGAGACTAAACTACAGATAAAATATCTATCCATTCCGTAAGACGACTAAGTAAAGGATAAGACAAAGGTATACCTGCATTGTATTTTGTAGTATTTGCATCAGCAGTATGCAAAGAAAGTTCACTTTAGTGTAAGTAAATTGCGTCTTTAAATAAAGGACCATTATATTTTACGGCTTGAAATTCACTTCAGTTACTTATAGTTATTTCTTTACGTATAGCTATAGACTTTCTTGCTTTAGATTATATTATAATGTATATTGACATATGTCTAGAGTGTAGGTATGTAGTAGGTAGAGGTACTGAAGCGTTTATTAGGCTCAACTCAAGCTATCAGTTACAGGAGCGATTAGCACGGCAGCCTTGTCCTGTAAAGGAGTGCACGAAATATAAATTCTTTGAATTATTGACATGTAAACGAGAACGGGGTTCTGGTTCTGCTTTCGGTTCTCCCTTTGCTTTGTATTCCAAAATTCCAAATAGCAGATTGCACGAAACGGAGCGCAAGAGTATAAGTATACTTACTTGATACTTACTTTACGTTACGTTAGGTTACTACGTTTGCAATGCACTCCTCGTTAAATTCATTCTCTCTAAAGGCATTTAAGCTTAAATGCTCGCCATAAGCTTCTGAACAGTCCCCCATGCTGAATGGACTAAACAATAAGCTGATTTCAAACGTTTCCAATATGGTTCCTCCAAATAAAATGAGAACTCTCTCCATTCCTTTCACCATTTCCATTCACTCGCAAAATAGGGAAGCAATACACTGTGAAGTGGTCTAGTACTCACTTACTTAATATATATAAGTGTAATATAATAATAGCCGTTACATGCATTAGATAGAAGTACCTTTGCCATATTATGCTATCTATCTGCATCCTGTATCTACTTATATATAAAATAATGGGAACAACTGATGAACAAATGGAAATCTCGATCTCATTCTCTTGAGTGCAATGCAATGCTATTCGGAAGAGTTTAGAGTTTACTATTTTAGTCTTACATACCTAGTGTATCTGTATTTCACTTGCAAACCTTGCGTTAACATTAGACATTAGTCCTTAGTCGGCTTGGATTTGTTGAGCTTCCTCCTAGCTTAGACTAGGTACTTACTTTGTGTGAATCTTAGTACGTATATTATAGTATAGGGGAATGAAAGGAATACTAAGTATTAACTGTAGTGTGCTGCAGCCTACAATATGCCCCTAAATGAATGAAAGCAACTTCATTTGCAACCCGAAACCCTCTTAATTAACAAGTAATGAGATAGGATGAATTATGCGAACAAGAGCTTCTTCAGCTCTTCAGTAGGCTCTTCTCAACCGAAGAATATCCTCTTCAATTCAGACAACGCAGCTATAAACTCAATTTATTTTATATCTGCAGATTTCTATTCAAATCTCGGAATCTCTCAGCCCTTCTTGCCTTGTATTTGCGTATTTTTGAAATTATTAAATGCTCTTTCGATACTACCGTACCTTTTAGCATACTACTTAGAATTTTAATATCCAAAATATTTTTTGAAAAATCTGGATTTAGCTTAGATGTTTCAAATTTTTAAGCAGTCATTTGGACAAGATGATCGGAAAAACATCAAAATTCTCTCGGCAAATTATAGTATACCAAAAAAAACATTACTTTTATGCGAATAAACCTCCTAATTATTGCTAAAAAGATAACAAATTTTAATTTATAAGTAATATAATTTATACAGTAATGTGTAGTATCCATTAGATTACAGTATAGAGCTATTAGATTGTTAGTTTTATGTACTAAATTGATCTCCTAATGTCAAAAACAATAAAAAATGATCATTTTCTTACAAATACTACTTAATGTATTTGCACAGTAGGCATACAATGTGTGAGCCGCGGCAATACTCAGCATTTTTTGAAAGAGCGCTTTCGTGTTGGCTACTTAACCTTAACACAGAAAGGGTTTGGAAAAGCAAAATATTACTACTAATTTAGAACTAATTCGTAACAGGGAAAGTCAATGGAAGAAATTGAGCTGCCTCCCACAAAAAATACAAAAGTTAAACTCGCCTTTACGTGAGTGCAGACAAGGGACAAATGTTCCCTACAGTACAAGTCAAAAGCTAATAGTGCAGTCGAATAACATTGAATTGAACTGTACTCTCTGTAAACAATGAAATGATAGTAGAATTTCCTCCCTACCAGGGAGTTCCTTCGTCATAACTTCAGCGTAAAAGTGTACATATATTCATCTCTATAGTGCACACATAATACATGGCAAGATAGACAGTCGATTTAAGTAGATAGGTAGTTGCTGTTAACGGGAGAGTAGCTAGAATTGTTTTTTCTGCTTCTAAATACTGTAAAGAGTATACTTATTTTACTTTCTCCTCTGTGTGTAATATACTATCAGGATAAAGTAATAGTTCTAGGCACTAGTCACAGTACCTACACTATATTGCACACAATGGCATACAAAAGAACGTAAATAGTAAATACGAAACATCCTTATAGCTTCTGGAACGTTAGCTCCCTATTTTGTACAGATATAATGGGTAATGAGGTTAGATATCCAACCTGCGGCTGGGCTTTCCAATAATTCCCATGTTTCCTTCTATAGTAGGTATTGTGCAAACATTCTAGGCTTATAATTTCGTATTTGGTATACTCTTCTCTCTATATTGTACAGGATTTCAATGTATGCGCTACATATGGCTATTGTGTATCTAGCTTTTAAGAAATTTCGATTTGCTGTCAGAATATCATATCTACCCTTCTGTAAATTTATCGACAGGATATTTTACATTCTGCTTACTCATAGCATAACAGCAGAATATTTAGTTGGTTGTTGGTTCGATTTAATGTTTGTAAAGTTCTTCGAACTCTGTATGACAAAATGGACATTCCTTTCATCCTCATTGCCATTGCTGTTCTGTTCTACTTTATTTTGTGTAATTTCTCCCGTGCGTTCGTTCAGGAATCGAAATGAGGGAACAGACAGTCAAGTCTTGTCCACTTATAGGATATTTGTGTAGACTGAAGCTACAACTGTCTATTTAGAAATGGACAGCATAACGGAGCCACAAATACAAATACAACTGTAACATTCATACCCTGGTGCTTACGTATTACGTATCAAACTGCACATTTGTACATTAGTGATACAAACAATTCGGGTATCGTCCACTGTCCACTTGAAGAATTGCACGAGGGGTTTGAATTATAAATTACGCTAGCTTACTTTAAGCAGTAGAGGTGGTAAGTTTCAGTTTTGTGCAGGGCAAGGCAGGCAGGCCAGTTCAGTAGTCCGCCATAACTTAAAAGACTAGCTTGGCTGGGCTGGGTTTGGGTTTTGTTTTCTTTCTTTTTAAATTCAGAGTGAAAGCAGAGAAAGAACAATGCACTTATAACTTACATTTTTTACTAGGTATGATGCTCATAAAGAACATACTTACTACTATATATTTATTGTGTAGTACTAGCTAAACATACTAACATAACTCTAACCTGTAGTAATATTCTACGCAGCAGATAAAATATAATAGTATACGAATATACCAAAGTAGTACAGTATATGTAAGTATGCACTAAGCTTAAGAAAAAATGTGTAAGCTCATAGCTTTCTCTAACTCTAACAGTATTTATACTGACATGTTTTTCAACCCAACTCCAACTCCATTTACTTCTGAGTGAGTTAAGGATATCTCTTCGTTTCGACTCGACTGCGAAACACTGAGAGAAAGCAGACGAGCTTCGATTCGCAAAGTAATGTAATCTTAAGTAAAGAAGGTGTATGTATGCTTGTAACTGTTGTGTACCATATGTAGCTCTTCTCTTCATGTAAGCCTGTGTACCACTCATTTCGTTAAGCATACATACATATCTACGTACTTATGTATACTACACATACAAATATAAGTATATATCTTTATCACCTATAAATAAATACATTTCCTATCAAATATCTAGCATCATTTGGTTTACATTTATACTATTGAATTTGTAGGATTTATTTTTATACTTACTTCAGGTACCATCCGTAAAATATGTAACTCATAACCGTTAAAACCGCCTTTAAATGTTCATACAATATACATACTCTTTATGTCACCGCAATATAAACATTTTCATGTTTTAATGCAGTTTGTTCACAGACCAACAGGAAAATATATAATGGATTTTTTACTGTAGCCTTCATAAGAGAGAAAAAAAATCCACCATAAATTAATTGTAGTTCGCAATTTCTTAAGCTGGCCAATTTTAACATTATGGGTTTAAAGACTAAGAATTCTGGGGATTCCAGGCATTTTATGGGTACTGTACACAAGTATTACTGATAGATAATAAGAAAGAAAGAAAGGTAGACAGACAGATTGTTGTAACTGTAGAAGTGCACTGCACAGTATCGATTAATGAACTTTGTTCTTCCTCACTTCTCGCTCTTCCTTTTGCACTGACTCTTTACTTCTTGTCATTGTCCTCTATTATTTTTTCCGCACACGTCGTCGTCCAGTGTGCTTTAGAATAGAATAGAACAGAAGAAAGCAATTGCCTATGTCTATATATAGTATATGTCAGAGAAAAAGTGCGTGTGTGTCTGTGCTGCGTACGTTCAGTTGGGAGACATCACATCACAAGTGAAATCCTTGTTAGTATTGTCAAATAAAGGAACCATTTCCTATAAACACGTAGGAAACGCATTGAGATACGAGCAGTAACATTATATTCGTATTAGAATGTACTCACAAGAAATGTATGTCTATAAGTAAGGTTTCCAAATTGCCATTACTGAACTGAACTTACTACGCTTCGTACATTTCGTATGTAATACAACTTTACACGCTAAAGTTGTGTACATACCTAGATAGATATGCCATTGCTATTACTATAACGGGGAAAAGGAAATGCAATGCAGCCGAGAACCAAAATGGAATAGAATGAAATAGTGCTGACTCTTGGTGCTTTGTGCTTGTGCTCTGTGGCGGAGCTTTCGCCTTGTAGTTCCCCATCTATAAATACAGTGGAACTATACCAGACACAGGATCGTAGATCTTACTTTTACTTACTATAGTTTGCGATATTGCTTTTGCTTACCTCCTGAGCACAGAACTATTACTGAATACTACAGTACGGTTCACAAATAGTTGACCGTTAAATGTTTAAACTTTCCATGTAGGATTAAAGCACGTTCAGAGTTGATGTGCTTGAAAATTTTTGAATAATTTGCTCAATGTGCTGAAAATCGTGAATTTTTGCAACTTATGTCTCTAAGTGCAAATTCCGCAAAATGTTTTGCATAGAAAAACAATGTTGCTTAAATGTTTTTATGGGATTATGGGTTTTTTTCATGTAGGAGAATTCTAAAGGCTGATAATTTCCAATATTTCATCTGTGCTCCAATTAGCGGCACCGTGATATAGTATTTTAATTGTGGTGAAAGTTTGCAATGGTGAAAGTATAATGATATATTGTTTGTAAACCGCGCTGTACATACATAATATATATAGCAATTCATTGCCTTATTGCCTAGTGTGAAGAAAACTGTTGAAAAAGTTGTAGAGGAAGAGAACAAGGCATTATTACTTACATGATATTGGTTGCTTCACTTTATTAGTTACAAAGGCTGCCCTTGCCATGCTTTACCGTCTTTATGGTGTTTGCTAACTACTATCTCTGTTCTCTGTACAGTAAGCTATTACACTGCAGTGTAGTTCCTGTATTGTAGGAACGAGAGAAGGGAAATTGTCGGCTATTTGTTCTGTAGCTGTAAAGAGCTTGGAAAAGCAATTCAACTTCCGAAGTAAAAGAAGAGACAATTGAGGAAGGAGAGAAGTGGTGATGTAGGAAGTATGAAAACTCTATCCCACACTTTTTGTACTGACGATGAGATGAGTGAGTTTGAGTTTGAGCTCTGAAAAAGTGAAGATCAAAGAATAACAATAGACCGTATACTGTATGAGGGAACTTGTCTGTTAGTATATTTATAATTATAGTCACTAAAACTTTTAGGTGTTCTGAAAAAGCAGTTTAGGAGAAGAGCATAGCAAAATAAAGTTAGAAAATTCATATTGTCACCTTTAGCAATTAAGGTATTTGATGTTTTATCTCTTTCTCGTGCTTGTTTGACATTACTACTTTATTAATTAAGTTAATTTTGCAAGTAAAACTATTTAATGTACCTACATGTCACAGGATACTGTAGGTTATTAGAAATTAGCTTGAGGATGCATGCGACAGTATAATATGCAGTTTAACTAACTATTAGGCACATTAAAAATCCAATCGGGAAGCAATAAAACATCCTCATTTATTAATCAAGAAGTAGTTGCTGCATAATTGAGAAATTCCATTATAACATGCTGTATGTATGTACGTAGTATATGTCATTGGTACACAAAGTAAATCCTTACCATCGAATTCCTTTTTTGAAATCTAATCAAGAAAATAAACTGAAGTTTGCAATATTGCAATGTAATCTGTTATGTTTTGACGGTAATCTCACGCTAAGCTAAAAGCTAACAAATGTGTGCCGAAGGTTTGCTTTAAAAATTCATTGAAATTGTAAAAATTGTGTTCATAGTAATTGTATCTGAAATATTATAGTATCAGCCTACAAAATTAGCTTTTGACTTTTTTAACAATTTCTTCACAATTTTTTCAACTAAGTAGATTTCTTATAAATAAAAAATATTGGCAAAGATGAAAATAATTCCCTGTACTGTGTGGTATTACGTGCCTAGGACAAATATTCTGATGTAGGTAAACTATACAGTAAACCGTAAGTACATTATAGAGGATACAAATTATTTAATGTATTAATATAATGGTGGTCATGCTTGCTTGAATATTGTACATGGAAGGATAGTCAAAAGCATTTTTTCCAGAGTAATGAACTCGAGTCCAGTGAAACCATCCTACATTTGCATGTACATAATTACCGTTATAAATTCAAAGTTGACTAAACATAAAGCACTACGGAACCATGAATGTACTGTATGTCCTATATACTTCTAACAATATATATTAAGGTACTATATATGGGAAGGAAAACTTTGTAAGATGAAACGATTTTTTGAATGTGTGCACAATATGTTTCTTATGCTATAAATTCTACTTTCTCTTATCTTTACATGGGTATCTATTCATATTAGTTGTACTTACAATATATGTAGTACACATATAGATAGTATCTTTACTAGGTAGTAGCATATGTTCAAAAATAGTTGTATAATTAGGAAGTTTATATAAAGTGTAAAGAAGAGTCTATATGTCCCTATATTCCCTACTCGAACTTCTTTCTCTCTACTTTTTAAGTAATGGTTATCTTCACAAAAGAAATGAAGAATGCATGAACAGATGTAGGTCTTTATGTAATGAAGACAATTACCTACATAAAATATTTCTAGTATTTCTTTACAGTTCTTTGTGTGTACATATGTGGTTTTCTTTAGTGTGGTGTGGTAAAGTAAAATTGATCCATTTTATAAACTCTGCCAATTGTATGTATGTACCTACGCCTATAATACATATAAGCCACTATAGTACTATAGTATAATATGTCGGTTTTTCGGTTTTAGTAAGTGAGTCATCACACATCGATGTGGCTTGAACAAACTGTGTAGTATAGTAGTTAAAAGTTTCTGTTTTGTGTGACAGTCTCTAAAAGTGCACGGAGAAAGTTTACCAATTTTAAACTTTTAGCATGAAATATGAAAGGTTCTATAAGAAATGCTAATATGCATGTGGCTACGGCAAAGATAAGGAAAGGCTATCGCGTGTTTATTGGTAATCTTAATTTATAATGGTTACAGTACATATATAGTGAATAGGGATAATATAGTGTATTGATTAACTATAGTACAGTATAAGTAAGTAGCTCGCTATCGCTCGCATGTAAAATACATACATAATTTTATCCTGAAGCTATAGATCGGGTTTTCTTTTCGGTGCCGTGCTTGGTACAATTTGTACCTTCAGCTCAGTTTTACATTTACTAGAGTAGAAATGCGTGGTATGGTAATGGTAGTTAGGAATGGTAGAAAGATTGGTTTGGTGTTGAGCTGGCATGTGCTTTTTAGCTAGGCAATGAATAAGCACTCAATACGTCAAGACATCTTAAACTGAATGCATGTTTACGATCGTCATAAAGCACATCCACATTTTAGCATCAAAGAATTGAGCTTAAGGAAAGGAGGGAAGGAAAGCGGAAAAGGCAAGATTTAAAATAGCAGAAAGAGAGAAATGGAGAAAGGGAACGATTATTGACCCGCCCGTTGAAGTTGAAGTTGAATTTGAGTTGCAGTTGGTTTCGTTTGATTATGTTTGTGTTCTGTTGGCTCTACTCTATTCTACAGTTTATCTTTTAACTTGACAAATACACAATATCCATAATACACTACAGAATTTCCTATCTATTCCTCTACTTTCTATACATATACATACATCACAGTGCATATTGTGACTTGACTGTTTGAATGACTATTTGAATAACGAATGAAAACAGGGTCGACATACCATCCATATTCTAAGCACTTCCCTCCAATCCAATCCAATCCACTCGTCTAGCATTTATATTTATTTACTTTAGTTACTAACTTATACGTACACATAAGGTATAAGACATTACAGTACACTTACAGATGCAGATGCAGAGTAGATATACACATACATCTTTATATGTAATATATTTCCTACAGAGTCGCTGTCTCTGTTCTGTCTATCAGTATATTTTACGTGCGCTTTGGCTTCGGCTTTAGCCTTATCTTGTATTATTGTGTTTGTATGTGTATCTGTATAATAGTACGTAGGTAACATGCCATTGCATTGCCATTGGAAAAATCAAAATCCAAAATAAATCTATGCATGTCAAGTGATAGTATGGTAAAAGGAGAGAGTAGAGAAGGGTTTTGTTGCTATGCAAGTTGAGTTCAGTTGAGCAACTCTATTGTATCCATAGAAGACAAGGCTTGGCATGAGTTAGTCCATATTTCATTTAAAAGACCGAACCAGAACCCAGGCCAGGCCAGGGATAGAGAAAGAGAGAGTCGACACACATATTCACATTCATTCTCCATTCCTTTAAGTCAACTTCGCTTCTCAACTGAATTGAACTGGAAAACTCATGGGAAACTTGACTCGGGCCTTTACTAAGCTTCGGCTTCCTACATAACGAAACATTACATTTCACTAGGAGACTGCCATACCGTGTTACTGTTACTTTTCAGATATATTTATATATCAGTACTTACTATTTACTCTCTATCTTTATTTATACACGTTTATACCTAGTTTATACCTATGGACATGTCGTACAGATACGTACATATTTAGGTATGTTATCTATGGTACCACCATACCAGCTCAAAGAATGGAATAGAGGACAGAACAGAACAGAACACAGAATATGTGATATGGCTCATAGCTTAAGGCATTACGCATTCCACGTTGGTTTGCTTGCAGAATGTAAATACATACATAGGAAATGTCATGTGAATTCTGAATACGTAGAAGACTATGCTGGATATTTTACACAGGTCGATCAATCCTTATTCGTATTCATACAGATATAATACTTGTTAGGTAGGTTCATAGGGTTTGCTCCACTATTTAACTGAGAATGTTAATGTGTGCTTAATAGTGAGCAAGTGAGCATTGCGCTACATTAATATATAAAAAATGTTCCATACGAACTTAGGTACCATGTATACTAATTATTTGTATATAACTTTTTATAGGCATAGGCATACAAATATGTATCTGTAGGCCTATTAGTTAGGGATTTACGAAAATATTTAGTAAGAATGAAAGTTTTCATTAGAAATGTGAAGAAAATAGTCAAAAGTCTATAGTATATGTTAGTATACCTAAGTAGACTTAGACCTTGTGGTTGTGGTTTGTAGTGCTTTCAAAGCATTTTTGATATGCATCTGACATGTTTTCCCTCCCTATGCATGCATGTACTCCTGCGTGAGTTCCTTCAATTTCTCAACGTAAAGAAATAAAGACTGCCTGAAAATGCGTCGACTTGTGTATGGCACTGATACTGAACTTCCGCGTACATCTACATCAATACAGGTACTATAGTTGCAGTGCTGTTGGTAAATTTGATTCTACACTACATGTAATAGTAGTAGACACATGCACATGTACACCTAATTCAGTTATACACAAAGCGGAGAAAGTTAGCAGGAACTGTTAACTTTTCCTTGCGGGTGGTTTGTATGTAGTATGTATTCCTTTATGTATAAAATGTATAAATACGTGAGGGACTGCGTTTTTGGTCTAAAATGCGAATGCTACGAGGTAGTTCACTATAAAGAACAAGATTATTACAGTACGAATAGATGAATATAACATTTGTGTGCGTGTACGTGTGAAGTGTGTGTGCGCTGTGTGATATCTGTATGATATGAAGTTGAAATAATGTAGTACGGACATTATTATGTATTATTCTGAGCTATGCATTCGTACAGTGCATTGTGGTTGGTGAATACTTACACGAGGAAGTAAATATTATGTACCCACTTTCTTTTGTGTACGCATTGTACACGGATTGTGGGTATTATGTATTGCATCATATGATATCGCAAGTTCCATAGTGTTACAGTGCTGTTGTGTAGCAGTTTGCACTTACTATTACTTAGAATTGTATAGATAGGAGTGGCAATGTGAATTTTACTATTTGAGAGTAGAGATAGTGCAAACAATATAGTAATGTTGTGGTTACGATAGTGAAAGTAAGTATGTAAGTAGTTGAGAAATAGTAGATAAAGAGAAAATATTATGCATAGGTACTAGCGGGACAGGCCAGGCCAGGCGAGGACAGTTATGGCGTAAAATTGAGCGTGAGCATAACAGAGCTTTAAATAACACTAGAACTGGAATCCAGAGAGAAAGAGCAAGTTTTGTTCACTCTAATATCCCATAAAGTATGAATGTGCGTATGAATATGAATGTTCTTGGAATGGTCTGCATAGCCTCTCTTCTATGGTGTGGTTTGGTTTGGTTAGATTGTGGCTTGACTTTATGCACACAACTGCAGTAACTTCTGCAGAATGAATAGAATACATAGAACATAACACTTTTCGATCGAATTGTTGATATATGTATGTAATGTGTAATATTGTATATGCATCATTGGTGTTACATATGGGTTTACATAATGCAACAGTAACGGTAACACTTACTCACTCTTTAGTTACGGTTTGTAATGTTAAATAAACAGCTACACTAATATTTCGTTGGCTTAGGTGGCTAGGCTTGGCTTGGTTCTCCCTTGCCTTCCTTGGACAGATGAGTTATAGAGTTTCCCATTCCGTGTTGATTTTAGTAAACTGCTCCGTTATGGGCTCCAGACAAGTAATTGCGTCCTATGTCCTTTTCAGAATTAGACATGCTGGAACCAATTACGGTACATCTACAAGGCAACACGCACACGCATTTTGGGTAGCTTTCCTACTACAATAAACAGTACATACAGTTATATATAGAAATATAGAACTACAGATACATGGGTAATATGCGTGTAGGGTTGGTTATAATTAACATATACGGATAGAAACGCAATTTTACATTTTAAAGAAACAGTACCACAGTTTATCTGCAAAAAATCTATTCAAACAATTAGTTACCGCATCAAAAATTATTAAATTGGCATTTACCATCTTAAGAATTTATTGTGAGTAAATAGGAATTGGGTTTGGCTAATATAATTTTAAAACGCAGTTCAAAACGCAATTTACGTCATACAATTACGAAGGGGCCATTTTATGCTTCTAAGTTTCTTGTGTAATCTTAATTCACAAACTGCGTTCGTAATAATAGATGTGTGCGGTAAAACCATAATTTAATAAGGTTTATTTCGTTATCCTGCACTTTCTATCGATTTTCTCCCATTACTACTGTAATATGTATGACTGCGATTATATTCCAGTTTTCAACTTTCAAGCTATTTACAGCTTATTTCCATGTAAATAGTATGTAGAAGGCATTACAGAATTTACCTATAGTTTGAAACTCTGCATTGGTTTTCCGTCTTATTGCCTCCATAAGGAAATTCTCGAATACTAAAAAATCGGTTTGAAGGAAGTAGGGAAAGCTGGAGTGAGTGGGTGGGCAAATAAAGTAAAAAGCGAATAAAATATTGAGAGTAGTTTGGTTGCTTTCTATAGTATATATATTCTGTTTACATAATAGGTATACGTAGCTAATGCTGTAATATTTACATATAAAATAGAAAATAGAGTTGGTAAGTATGAGAGTGAGTTGTATGCAAGTCTGTTGGTAGTTGGTACGTCTTCTTTTATCAACAATTCGTAAAGTAGGTAGTGTGTGTATTGTGCTTTCTGCTTTAGTCATACTCGAAAAATGTCATATCATTCGATTCAAGTACATCTTGGTTGTTTGGTCTTGCTTTTACTATTAACTACATAGTACAAAGAGTATATTATACACACATACAAACGAAAGTACGTTCTATGATATTGTATACCTAACTTACACTACTTACAGTACAGTTGAATATTTATAGTGTAGTTCAAATATCTGGCAACGTAATATTTCCTTATAAGGAACACATTTTTAAGGCTCCGGGATTCAGACGACGTCGTATATTTGGAAGACAGTGTATAACTTACGTGCAGCCAATGTGAATGGAAATTCTTCCTTTTCATTGGGTAGTGCATGCATACGAGTTCGTATTTCCTATAGTATATTTTTTATGTGTACGTGAAAACGTATTTTATGTTCGAAAAGTAAGTAAAGTAAGTACCTACATCCATATATGGAAGGAAATGCAGAGTTTTGAGTTTCAAGTGAAAGGCAAATATTGATACTACTTATTGCCTTCTCATTCCCATTTCCATTCGTTTTCCTGCAGTGAATCCTTTTTAACGTACTGAATTATATTGTATTGTCGGTTCCTACTTTATATTTTATACTAAAGATATAAATAGCTATATAAATAGGAAGCACTAGTTTGTAGAGTGGGAAAGTGGACTATAATGTACAGATAGAGTATATTTTCTCTTGTTGCATTGCTTTTGTGACTTTTGGTTATGTATGTACATACAATGTATATAGTAATATATCACTAATGTTTGTATGTATAGTGAATATGTTTATATGCATTTGGAGTCGGGAAGAGGAAGAAGACAACTCGTCTCTGTCTGTATTATTTTACTCCCCTTCGTTTAAAACTTGTGCGTAGCTTTCTCTCCTCTGTAGAGTTAGCGTAGCAGTCGCAGTGCTGTCTACTTATGTTAGTTGAGTTATTTTCTATTTTGTCATAACATTCTAATTCTCCAGAACTACAGTAAATATACAATTCGTTTGGTTACTTACTGTTCTCTTCTACTATAAGTAAGTACTATCATGATAAACTCCAAGAGAAAAAACAAACACAATGCTTACAGTTGTACAGTCACAACAGAACACAATCTACATAAAATATGTATTCAACTATTCCAGCATAGAAAGGGAAAGTAAAAGAAATTTTAATAAGTTTGAAAGCTGTAAATTTTAGGTGAAGCAAAAGGAGTAGTCTCATATCATATCATAATATCAGTTGCAGTTCCAAAACTTTTGTATTACTAAAATATTATTTTATTACACTCCTTAGAGTATTGGAGTTTCGTGTTGTGTTTACTAATGCGTGTAGTGTACAGTGTACTGCACATAAGAATTTGTATTTAGAATGATTTAATACTTATATGCATTAGTAAGAGTTAGGTTACAGTTTACACTTTAAAGTTATAGAAGAGTGGGAGCGAGTTTGAGAAAGTGTAATACATAATTCATGTCCGATGCTAACCTTAAGTAGAAATTGTTAATACCATTATATGTAAATTGTTAAAATATATATTTATAATGTATAGGTATGCGTGTTTGGAAGTTTAAGTTGATATTAGTATACGAAAGTTGATGCGATGCGATGCATTTGCGGTAGACAACATTTCCTATGTGCTAGTCAAGTGCATTCGCATGTAAGAACGATAGGGATTGTGATAGCGATAGGGTAGTACAAATATTTTACATTTTACACAGTTATGTTATGAACGAAAAGGAAAGGGGGAATAAAAGAGTGGGAATGGGATGGGAAGGATTGAATTACAAAGAAAGTCGAGATTAGAACCAAACCAAGTTCCTACCTATGTATATCTGTATTCTAAGCTTTAAGATGTATGTATTTGAGTATAAATACAGTCAAACCATAGTTTTGGTTTAGTTTACTCTCCTCCTTGTATTTTAGTCCTCAAGTTTTTGTTTCTTATTCTCCCATGGCTTAAATTGACGGGAAATAACTAAAAACTTGAGTTGAGGAGCAGATTGACTGAAATGAGTTAGGGAAACATACCGGGTTTTATGTTTTGTCCTACTATTATATTACCTTCTTGTCTTGACTCCGGCTTGATTTGCATAAATAAGCTGGAGAAAGGCTAATGGAAGACATGTCGCTAAATTATAGGTGGGAGGACATTCTTGCGTAAGTCTCCCATTTAATTACAGGGACCAACTATATATAGAGTGTAGGGTAGTGTAGACATCTGCAACTTGTGTTACTTGTTTTATACATTTTTAATATGGAGTTAGGTTTAGGTCATATGCAAATTTTACCTCACACTAATAAATATTTCCTGCTTTCTACTTTTACTTCCTACCTGCAAGGCTTCGTCTTTGTGCAAGCAGAAAATTCGCAATGATTTAACTAGAGGAAGTAGTAATGCATGAAAAAATAGTGACATTTAAATATAATATGTTTGTCAAGGCTCTACACTTTCGTCGTAATAAATTGGTTCTCTAAAACCATTTCTCTTTCCTTCCCTTGATATATTAGACAGAATCTAAATGTAGATAAGTAGTCGGGAGCTGGTGCTGGGCCTGGTTCGGGTTCTTGTTCTAGTTCTACTGTTACTTATACTACAAGCGTAGCGTGACATAAACCTTTTGTTTTCCACAGCGCTCGGTTTGGTGTTCCAGTGCAGCGCAATGCTTCTAATACGTATAGCATTGTTATGACGAATGTGTACTAACTATGCTTTGTGAAATGCAAATTTAGAATTTGTTTCTCAAAAACACTGATTTACACGGAATACCTACGGCTTACAACTTACGCCTACGATTATGACTCACAAAGACTAAGCCAGCTGAGCCTGGTGGGACAGCTAAATTAAATGGAGTGGTTTCCTTTAATTGTCCTTCAGTTATAATAGTAACTAAGTATAAAATACCGAAATAAATGTACTGTCATGTCACACACTGGAAATAAATAGGGCGTGCATCTAAATATAAAGCCTAGGCAAGGTAAATAAGCTAAAATTAAGACTAGACAGACAACTGAAATCAGGATAGCAGCAAACAGGGATCTTTCTGTAGTGTTACTACATGCCATAGTACAGCAGATGGAAATTAGCAAATGATTTTACTCAGTTAACTATTTGTAGTTAATTAAGTTCGTTATCTTACTAATTTGTCTCGTAATGACACTATTCATCCCTTTTGAATGTAAGAAAATATATTCCCTAATGATAAACTCATGTAGATGAATTCGGTGTCAGATTCAATTACTTACAATTTGTATTTTACACCAACACAGCATACATTGTGAGTATTTGCATTCATGAATGAAGTTCAAAATATAAGCAAGATGCGGAGATGCTCTTATTCTTTAATGTTTATCTATGTAATTGCAAATCAAATATTTAAAAACGTAATGTGCTACATATCTTGTGTGCAATACCTACTATTCTTCAAATATCTATCGTAAACCCACAACTATAAGATATTATTTCTTTACACTTTTATTTGGTTTACTGATAAATCCATTTCGAACTTCCTGTATATGCCACAGTGAAACAAAAAGTGACATGTAGGCACAAGGCACCCTTGTCTAATATACGGAAGATGGTACTCCATATCTAAGTAGTAGATGTACTGTATGCATTTATATTCCGGATCTAGTTATATAAATAGGTACTACGGTTCACTGTTCCCTTTGCTAAATTCGAAGTCTTCGTTTCCTATGTAACTTTTTGTTATCTTGATAACATAGACACTAGTATTTGTATGTGGTTGTTGCCTGTAGGCAAGTGCATATAATGTTAGGTTATGATTTATGGAATGTGTATTTGTTGGAAACATTCCGCAGTTTATAAGATGTCGCGTCCTCTCCTCTGATACATACTACAATTTACCACACGTTCAGTTTAGTCATTGTGCAAAGTATAAATGTAAAGTATTTGATATAGAGTGTAAAATATATTGCATTATGTAGTATTTTTAGTGGGTCTGGGCGGTTGTGGTAACCATCCTTCAACCTGACCTCTGCTTCCTTGGTCGAATGTTGAAAAAATATGTGATGCTTCTCGGAATACGTATTTTCTAGACTACGAGTGCACAAAGAGACAAGACAAGACAGTGTTAGGATTTGTTTTCCTACGCTTCGTTTACTGTCTCACTCAGACATTGTTAGAAAAAGGATTTTCTGCAATATTATCTTTCTAGCCTGAAGTTCATTCCAGTGCAGAGTAAACCAAACCGAGCGACATTAGATGGAATCAACAAAATATATGGCAGTATATATTTGCACAAGCCCAACAAATCATGAAACAATACAGCTCTTCAGCTCTACGTATAAGCTCTATAAGTATAGTCCTCTGATTTGGCAATATTGCAAAAAATTCAAGGTACAATGCATAATATGCAATAAGAAAGGCTGTTCACGTAACCTGGAGAATCCGAATTTCCACAGTCGAAACCAACCAAACTACTAGAACCACGGAAGACAATCGGGAAGAAACTAATTTACATGCATAGGGAAATCTTGTTGATTTCTCCCGTTTCGGGTTTGGATTTGTCCTGTTAGTGTTGTCTTGTGAGAAAAAGACGTGGCATTCTTTTTCCTAGTGTACTATGCCATACGTTTGTGTTTTAGTTCATTTTCCTTATAAGTCTTACTATTGCAAACACCTACTACATATACTTCTTGCTTGTCATGTTCGGTTCGGCTCAGTTTGTATTACACTTTTCGCCTGTTACTTATAGTAGTAGTTAGAGTTGAACACGTAATATGTCTAGTCCAAGTCTTAGTAGATTTCGTTTTGGGACTACAGACTGTACCTACATTTATATTCACCTAGTATGCATATGTTGCAGGTAAATGCGACATCCTCTGCCAATGTGTACACACCTAGGCATTTTAAGCAATATTGATTACTATAGGTATATACAATTCTATATTTATAGAATTCAAACGTTGGCAATTTGCGAATTTGCTCCTAAAACAGTTATCATGTTGACTTTGTAATTAATATGTAATCCTAAAAAAGTGTTTTAGTTTCCAATTTTTTTCGGATTTACCAATTACTTTAAAAAATTTAAAAACATTGAATAATTTACTGAACTACAAACATTTAAATGTAATTCGCTAATCGAAAGGGCTTTTTTGAGTATAAATTGAATGCTAGTGTCTACTGCATAAATTCGGAATATCCAATTGGTCTGCAACACATATATAGCTGGATTGTGGAAAAGCATGCTTACACAGCAATGTTGTGAAAAGCTTTGTTTGCTTCACCGACTATTAGGATTACCATAATGTGCTTTTCCTGCAAAAAGGATACGATACTACAAATACAAACAAGATACTACATATAGTGTACTAAACGACATAGGAAAATCAATAAGTTCTCTCCACTTTCACTGCCGGATAGGATCTTTAAACGTAAGTATTATAGAACGAGGGAATGATTTTCTCTTTATGATAGTCTATTGTGGTTTGGTTTGGCTTGGTTGTTGCGATATGATGACCTTTTCTACACAACAGTCCAGGCCAACCCGTTATCCCATTTCCCATTCAAATAGGTGTAGTGTAAGCGTAACCAAAATGGAACTCGGGCAATGGCAATACAATGCAAAGAGTTGAAGTGTATCTTTATTTGTGCATGTATGTAGTATTGGATAAACTATAAACTATTCCAGAAGTTAAAGTTATGGGCACAGTTTCCAAGATTGTGTTCATATTAAATACTAGCAGCTCAGATCAGCTCACCCACTCACAATAGAAATAGTGCCTTAAGAAACAGCCAAGTTTTATATTATACGATAGTATGCTATCTGGTCCGGAAGAATTAGACCGGAATAGATTTCCAATAATGCAATGCATACTAAAACTGTTTTTGAGTCGAAAGGAATTCCTGCTCTCCAGTTTTTCTCTTTTGTAACGAACAATAACTAAAGTAAAGTAGTACGATACGATACGATACGAACTCGCAGTTCAGTTTATCCTATTTACCTTCGGCTTTCGGTTCGAATTACTCTACATACTCTATATGTATTGCAAAGCTAGAAAATTAGCATATAATACCGAATTCGTTGACATTTGGAACAGAAATACATTTTTTGTGAGACTGTTTCTAGAAATCGTAGTTACTGGCACAGTTCAACAATGTGCCCGAATCCTTGCAGATATTATAAGGACAAATATACATAACTTACATTGTTTATTTCACAGAATTTTGTACTCATCTTTATCTTTTTTACCCATAAATTCTTTCTAATTAATTTTTTTATTTTTGTATAACCTATAACATATTATGGCTAAGCCGGATGTAAAAAGCTGTCTATTTGAGCGATAAATACTCGTAATACTTATAATTGCATAATATCTCTCTTTTAGTGCAAAAATTTCTCCAAGACTTCAAGTAGATTATATTGGCCTAAGTCTTGTGTTACATAATCATCCCATTTTAAAAGTTACCCTCGTTAAAAATCCTTAATATAGTACATGATAGCCAAAATATGTTAATCAAGTACACAGAAGGGTGACAGACAGACAGACACATAAAAGGTGGTTAGCAGGCTACTTAATAGATGTTTCCACGAATTTCTAGTTACAATGTTCTCAAATGCTTCCTACAAACCTATTTTTAGTAAGTATTGCAAATATGCTCACCTTCCTTAAAAAACTATTGGACTACTTTATGTACCAAGACCTTGAAAATTAAGAATTTACAGGAATCCTGTACTCTGTACGTAAGCCCAATGGCTATTAAGCAAACTACGGGGTACTTTACCTTGGCATTGGATTATTCTGTTGTTGCCTTTTAGATTTCCTTAATATAGAATTGAGTAGCTGCTTTCTTACATGCAGCATAGAATTTAGTGATGGTGTAAGGTGAATATGTGCATAAATAGCTTGCAGTATAAATATTTATGGGGAATTGCGGAAGCCGAAATCTGTGATATAATGTATTATGTAAAGGGATGTTATTCCTAGAAATATGTATTCAAATAATCGTTTCTGTTCTGTTCTGGCCTGGCCTGGCTTGAGTTTGCATACACAGGGCTTCCATATTTTCCACTTCCACTTTTAGAAGTCAGACAAGAACGAGAAGCAGACATTTATGAAACGAAATATTAACTTATCTTCTACCTAGCAAACTACTACATATAAATACTACATAACTATTTATTTATTCTTATCCTTAGCATTAGAATTTCTCACTACCCTGTAATATAATAGTAGCCCGTAACTTTTCCATTTCTACGAGGTACATTCCATTACATTACTAAAAGCAAAAGCAAAGCAAGGCTACTACATTATACACGTACTACCATATATGTACTACATAACATAAAGTAGTAATCGTTTGGATAGACAGAATAAAGAGTTCTACTGAATATAATGTAATAGCTACGTAAGGCTACAAGAGTAGCTGACAGTTTATGGGTTTTCCGACAGGATGATGGTGTTAGATCATGAAATATTCTTTAGTGCTTCTCCTTTACTTTCCCTCTTTACACTGCATTAGTATTACGTAGAAGGGAATAGGGACCTCTGGACTGGGCTGGGACGCTAACGGAAGTTTCTACTCTTTCTTTGTACTGGAATTATATTTCTCTTATCGTTACTCCTACTTACACTTTATACATTGGATGTTGGTTTTGAGTCTTGGCTTGGGTAGCAAAGGAAGCACATACATACAATCAAAATTATGTTCTTCTCAATGGTGAAGGTTGAATGTGAATGTGAGAGTTGAATGAAAGTCATTTGCTATTAGATACTCTTGTGAGCTCAGATCAGACACCTTTACTCTACTCACTACGGCACTTTTCTTTGGTTTAAATTTGACTTATAACATAGATATCTAGGAATGGATCATATATACGTACATGTATTTATATACCTACTTATACCTATGTGTATATTTTTGTAATATAGAACGCATATCTTTGGAAGTCATGTTATGTAAACACATTAAGATGTTTATATGGATTATATTTGTATGTACATAGCTCGTAAATACATTAGTTATTGCAGTATATCTCCCGAAATACATTTAAGCAATCTCTCTATTTCTTCTGTTACATAAATACGCTGCACGTCCATAGTAATAAGCACTGCAATGTCAAAGAAGGTTATATTTATATCCTACGTACGTGAGGTGCATTCATATAAGACTCTTATTTCTGTTTTGCATCGCACACAACACATTCCATCATAAATTATATTGTAGTAGATTCACAATCTTCAATCCACAATACTTTATACACAGTGATTTTACCATATGAGGCATATAGACTAGAATACCTACATAAATGTATCAAAGCTTACATAGATAAATAAACAGAGTGCTAGCAAGGGATGAAATGAATTGACAGAGTAAACACACTCATATTTATTTGATATACACTTCTACTTATATTAATCGTTAATATTACGTATAGGCATCATATTTCATATTATTTATGTTACTGTTAGCTTAGTTACTTACAGTTACAACTGTATTCATGTCCTTGCGTTCATATTTTGGTTTAAAATATCACATTTTGTATAGTACTACTAAATAGACATGTATTTAAGTATTACTATTACTTATAGTAGCTGTATTATACTATATATTCATTAGCAAGGGTAAAAGCTTGATCTGATTTGAGTTTGCAGCAAAAGAGATGAAGTCGGCGAGAAGCACAAGGTTAATTCTTTATGCAAACCTGAGGTTACTTTCACAGCCATTAGTCAATTTATCTGCGTGGAATAATCTACAAAAAGACAACTTCTATTTTACACTAATAAACGCCTATTAGGTCAATTAAAGCTGGCAATTAACAATTTACTATATTATGTTAAGCTGTACTGTTGGTGGATTTCATTTTGCCATGATAATATGCGTACTACAGAATACAGACCACGTTAATTAACTATAAAGCTAATTCACATTTGCTATATAACTCTGAATCCAATGAGTCTCCTGCCTGATTCTCAATTTTATTTACGGCTATAAAAGCAGGGGTGATTGTAATTATGTATCCTTTTTACCTTATAATACAAATTAGATCACTTAATATTTAACAAAACACCATATGACATTTTTTAGTACTCATTTTCTTCTTAAAATTCTATAACTGTAAATATGTAATGGTATCTAAAGATATTGTGCACGAATATAAATTGTTCATCTAAAGCTTTGCGTTAAGTATAAAGCAATTTTTTCTTCATACATACACTGTTGTGACAAGGAAAGGAACGAGAGGTGCGTTCAGTAGTGCTGTGGAATGTATCGGATAAAAAGGAGAGAAAGGGTTGAAAAGTAATATGATTTCCCGAGGCAAAGTACTTGTGAAGATTGAATAAGAGTTCCCTCACCACATTTCAAGCTACTCAAACGTCAACCGAAGCCAAGAGAGAAAACTGCTAAGCAAAAGCAAACTAATATACTTTCTGTGGGGATATCCACCTTGATATACATACATACTTACTTAAATACAAAATCCACTGCACTGCCATGGCATAATATTACAGAAACCGAGCCAAGTCAAGTTCTGAGGAGAGGATAGAGAGGAATATTGAGGCATGTGATACATTCCATTCAAATAGGATTTAATCCACATCCTTCCATACCCCAATATTGTACTTGAGTATAAAGTTACGTATTACGTTGCCTTAATGCTACTTTTCCCAGTCTTATTATTTACTACGGTGAGATGAAAGTAGATAGCTACTGCTTATTAGATATATTATGTGTATAAAAATGTATATATGTAGGAAGAATCTGTATCTGACTGTTGACTCCAACTTTTGTAATGCACATTGGGTAGGATTTCGCTTTAGTAAGTAATATTCTCGAGTGGATATGTTGTGTATATTGTGTATAGGGATTCTTTTCATAAGATATTATTGCGGATCGGATGGTATCTTAAGCTGACTAAGTATGAGTAAAGTGAGCAATATTATAGCTGTGTATGGTCACATAAGTTATACGTGTGTAGGCTTCCAGCAGACATAGAAGGGAGACTACTGGTTCGGAAAATGAGTTAAGGCTACTTATTTACACTTATAAAACTCATAAAAGAAGAAAAGAGGAGGATATGATAGTAAAGCTATAAGTGTAATGTAAACTGATGGGAAGGATCCTGCTTTTCGATCCCTGCAATCTTCTACAGCAATATTTACTATACATTTTTCCAAACGTGTACAGTACACTGCAAATGCAAAAGTTGTTTCGATTTCCTCCCTTTTAGGTATCCCATCAACGTTATCACATCAACACTTATGTATTTTGTGTGACATCGGAGTAAGGTCGATATTTATTATGTATAACATACACAGGAATGAAAGGATAGTCCGGTGAAAGCTAGCATGCGAACGAAAGTGGTAGGGTTTTGGTACACCTGGTTGCAGAGATGATTCTGGGAATGCACGTACCTAACTAATATTTTCAGAGGTCAAGGGGAAAGTGTCTCTGAGAAAAGATCGATATAAAATAGAAGAGTCAGCTTCTCATGCATCCACGCATAGCTACTATCTGTAGGATAAGAAAAGAACGAAATCTCAGCATTATGGGATCTCGCTTTCTCTCAAACTTTTACTGTGTGTACCCACATAATGGATGATTGTCAGGGAAAGATAGTTTACCTAGCATGTCTATCTGGAATTTCTTTCGACAATTAAAATCTTAGTAAACAATTAGTGTTAGTCCGATAACTCAATTTTAATAATTGCACCAGTTATATGTGAAGACCTTTTAATTGCTGCTCTAATTTACAATATTTGATTGGACGCAAAACTAACTGGTGTGGTTGAATTGCTTTAAAAGTTTAGAACTGTGCGAATGTGTTTCAACACCTACATTATCTGTAATGTTGTTACACCGATTTTGATGGTACATACAACGTTATATGTAAAATCCCCTACATCTATAAGTATAATTATAATGAATAAAAGTCAAAATGGATAGGATATGGAGCTTTGGAACTGCAGTTATTGTGTGTTGCAATAATATTTCGCACATTTTGCTTCTTCCCATTTACAGTAACAATTTACAACAGAATATTATCCTAAAGATACATAATACGCACTCTGCGTAAGGTCATTTACATGCGTAGAGTATAAAACAGAGCGGCTATGTGAAATGATTGTATCTATCATGGATATATTTGTATAAATGAGCACTAACTCATAACTTATGAAACATAAATGTAAAACTTTAGCCATCGTACTAAATTTAGTTGAACTGACTGAGAATATATATAGCTGGAATAAAAAAAAGCGTAGCAAGCAATTTTTCTTAAAAGAATAGTCGTATACGTAGGTAGTAAGTAGTAGGTAGTTACTTTCTACAGAAGAAAGAATAGTAAGTACATATAAGTAGAAGACATAACGGAACTAAACCGAGAAGTGAGTGCACTCACAACTCAAGTTGGCTAGGTGCTTGGCTGGGCAATCATTTGATTTGATTTCATGCATTCCGCATACCAATTTCTGAGGTTTTGTCGACTCATTTTGATACTACAAGTGCATCTCCGCCAGGCCAGGCTAGTGGTCCCTACTCCCTACGCTACGACATGCTGTGCTATCGCATCTGTCTCTCTTAACAAGATTGCCAACTAAAGCTAAGCTGAGTAGAGTAACGCAAAGCAAAGCAACGTTACACGTAACGGCTAGACAAGGGAAGTTAAGTAAAGTAGGCTATATTGTAGGATAGAGCAAAAGAGTAGCATCCTTGCCTTGGTATTATATTTAGTATGGTATAAGATAAGTAGGAGGTATGTGATGTAGTAAGTAGTAAGAGCAATAAGAGATAGAGCCTCAAAAGCGGGCGGAAGCGTCTGCTTCATAAATGGAAGACGCTTCGTCTCTTTCCCTTATTCTTATGATATTATGACTCTGTCTCTCTCGCAACGAGGAGAAGAAGAGTTCTACGCTCGACGTCCATCCGAATCGTAAGGAAATAAGTGCGGATCGTAAATCCAGGAAAACGGCTAGAATTGAAGCTTTTCGCCGAAATTTTCACCGTGGTAACTGTCTTCAGTCGCGAATTCTACAATCCTAGAGACTAGACTTTAGGATTTCGTTCCTTGACTTCACTTGGATTTAGGTTTCAGAACAAAACACCGGGAGATTCTTCTAGTGCTTCTAGAGTTTACTTTCCTCAGCCTTCTCAAAATACGTTACAGACTAGCAGTTACCTTACCCACCTACTCGCTACGCTCAAATTTTATTCTTTATGGGACGTGTGCACTAATACGTATGATCCAGAGTGGATTCTATACTCTTAAATGCATACATACAATGTTTAAACTCGATGGCAAAATATCTACTCAAAATCACTTATACTATTATATTTATTCTTTACGTACGTTTGACTGGCCCATGGGATCTATTGATTTGAGTTAGAAGTAATTTAAATTAAATAGAATTAATCGCTAGTCGGTGGTGTTTCTTTTATAAATACAATTTTCATTTGTTATTTTCTCGGACAATTGCAATTTCATGGCTGAAAAATATTGTAGCATTGATTCATTGGCAATTTTACTTACTGTTATGTACTATAGTTATGTTACCTACCAAGTGCATCCAGGGTATTTATAATATGGTAATAATATATCAGTAGTAGGCTATGTTATTTAATTTTTGTCCCATTTTGGCTTTGGCCATCCACCCGCAATAATTTATACATTTCTACATGAAGCGTCTGATTTGGTTGACCTTCATGCTCTACCTGTATCATCTCTAATGTAACTCAACATTATTGACTAGAAATTGTTAAATCCTTAACTTTTAATGAAAGAAAGATGAAATCCACTAACATATGTACAGTGAATGTAATTTGCGTACTGGCGTAACGTACACATAAGTGGAAACGTAAAAAGGTGCTCCATTCATGATTAAAGGATTGGAAGCAGAGTGTAATAGTGAAACAGAGGAACACTAAGCCAAAACACTTGGATGCGTATATTGAGAAAGAGAAAACGTGAACGACACGTTGAACATGGGCATTTCTATGCAGTGTGTTACACGAAAAAGCCCTTTTTGCTATTATTTCAATCTGACGGAGAGATAAGTGATAGCAGACTGGAAGTCCAATCCAATATTGGCTTTTATGTTCCCTCTCTTTCTTACTAACTGACTTGAGAGTTGGTTGTGAATGTGAGTAGTAGTGTTCTATTGAGTAAAAGAGTTTTTTTGTGTGTGTGTATATAGATGCTTACTACTTACACAGATCGTTTCCTTTCTTTGAGTTTACGGTGATAGTTAGATATTTTGATGTGATATAGTATACTATAAACAAAATACTATAACTATCTAGTAACTAGCTATCAGCAGTTGTAAAGTTAGTTATATAAGATATCTGTTCAATTCAAATACAATAAAATAGAGTTGAACATAATAACAGCGTCAGCAAAATCAAAGGTAAAGAAAAAAAGACATTAGGAGAGGGAAAGAGGTAAGGCAATGAAACGCAATGCAATGTTAAGGTAAACTCGTCTCAACTCTAATCTTCTTGCTAGTAGTAGTAGGTAAAGTAAGTATATGTACTATAAGTAGTAAGTAGTTGAAAGTGAAAGAGGGTTACTTACTTTACTTTAGTTTAGTTCAGTGAAATAGAGAAATCCAAAGAAAGTACCTAAAAAGGAGAATATAAAAATGTGCGTGAAAGTTTTGTGTGTGTGCGTTATATTAACATGTTTCTTTTGTGTTGTTTCACTACTACTGAACTTTAGTGTTCTGTTATGTTGAGTTGCTGGAGAAAAAACTGGAAGCGGGATTTTATCCCCTTCCTAGTACCTATTTCACGATGGTTTTTAGTTTTAATCGATATATGAATAGCATTGCAGAGTGTCTTTCTTCCCAGTTGGGATCCCTTTCCTTGATTTCCTTCTCGTTCTACATGAGCAATGAGCTAGAGTGAAGGAGCATTCAGGAAGGAAAATAGGGAAGACAAGAAACTAAAGCCATTTCATACTGAATCCGTATTTTGTGGTCCTTATACTCTACTTACTACATACTAGACTAACTACTAACTTTTATCAAGTTAGAAGCATCTCCTACAGTATTTCTGAGCTGTATACATCTTTTAGAGTCTTATCTCATCTATTCAATCCATTTGGGAAGTGTACTGTAGGTGAACTGAACGTGAATGTTGAAGGGAAATGTTTTTTTGTAAATAGTAAATACACTGAATATTTCTGATATACAAAAAACAGAATTTTTAGAATTTTCAAAGGTTGTTATTATTTTGTGGACAAGCTGGCTTTAGTTGTTATGATATGATATGATATGAAAAGAAAAAGGAGGAAAGGGTAGGGAAAGGGCTATGGAGGAGTGGAATAGCATCTAATTTACATGCAGTGCAAGATGCAAGACAAGACAGGGAGCCACACCAAGCCAATCCAGACCAGGCCACTACAAATACAAGAGACGGAGACACAGATGTGCCGACAAGTCTTTTCCTAATAACCGAAAATGAAGGGATAGAATGCGCAATGAAAGCACTAGCACTATTCTCTAATATCTACTAGCACTAGCCGACTTGGGGAATTCTATCGAGACACTTTAAAACATCATACATATCCCTAAACTAATAAGTGTGTATGTACATCACGTTACGTAGGGAGTAGGGAGTAGGGATAGTGATAGTACACCTATCGTAAATAGTAAACACTAAACCTACTTCCTTTCTCATATAACATCTAATTTCACATGATATCATGAGTAAACAGAGTGAATAGCCATAAAAGGACTTACATGCAGGCATTTCCTACATAAACTATGTATGTATATCCTTATAGGGATGTTTAGAATGTAATATATGTATAACTAGTTGTATAGTAAGTGTCGTGCCTTATTTTCTCTAAAGTTGTGTCGTTATGTCCTGAAATGTATGATATATACATGGAATACGATTATAGTTATTATGGTTATGCGTGTCGTGTGTGCACAGCACGCGTAGATAATACCCGCACTTAAATTAGCCAAGCCAGCCCACGTAGACCCGTAGACCTAGTCTAGTAGCACTCTTAGGATGCATCTTCATATTATTGTTTTCTCCTTTGACTTGTTTTCTACACTCGGCTCAGCTCATCTTCCCTCTTACTCATTCAACATTTAGAACACAACACAACACGCTTATCTTGTAGAATGTAGGTTCCTTTCTTTCTCTACTATATAAGACTGTATTGTTATGCATTGGGGAAAGCAATTTAATAGAGTCGAGCCAATCTCGTAGACAAATGAGATGAAAGTAGTGCCACTTTCTAAGTGTCTCCCCATTCCTTTGTGCAATCATTGTAAATCTGCTGCGCGAATATTATTTTTTAGTGGTTTGCTTTCAACTATTCTTCTTCCTCTTATATTGTTAGAATACTGACTATTTGTACTTCGGGCATAAAACATAAAGGACAAATTAGCATGAACAATGAATGTGAATTTGTTTTGTAAACATATTTTAGCTAATTGCCACTCAAGTGTAGTGAATGTTAATGACATGTCATGCTGTGATTAATGTTTTTCTTTTTTTATCACTAAATATTTTGAATATTTAGCAAAATGAGCAAATGTTGAATTGAAATTGTAACATTTCCATTTTCTTTGAAAAAGAAACCACAAATCTCCTTTACCAATTTACAGTTAAGTATGTTAAAAGTCTTTATTTACTTGTAGGATGGGTTGCATGCAAAATATTTTAGTGCCATGATTCAAGACAACACCTTCTGTCATTCCAGTCTTGCTTTAAAACAATTGAGCATGTAATTAGAGTGCAGATGCATTGAATCGAGTTTGAGCTTATGTGTGTATATAGGTATACACAAATAATTGCAAGTATATAATCTGCTTTTAAATTGTAATAAAGTTAGATTGCTGTATTTATTCTCGCAAAATTAACTAGTTAATATAAGTGGGCGATAATGTAAATGTAAGGGAACCCTGTGTACATAGACTAACAAGATAGCTAGCTAAACTAGGTTAAACGAGCTTCTAGCAAGATCACGTACTCCGCCTTGGGAAAGTATATTAAAAAGTGTAATGTATATTGACATGAGATAGTGATACTATTCTGCGACGATGCGTTGAGGAGAAAGATCGGACTGTGACTGTGGGAGTTGAGTTTGAGTTTTATCTAACATGTACTACATTTAAACGTAGATAATGTTACATTGTAACTAATGTATTGTATTGGCTCTCGTTTCGTATCCCGGACTGGTACTGGGTTTGAAAAATGTCATACTTTCTAAAGGTCTACTTTTCCTTTGACTCAGACACAGACAAGTCCAGTGAATTTCTAGTTCAGGCCAGGCCAGGCCAGAACACTATCTACAAAGGTAAATTCTGTTTAAGGGACATTATTCTGAATAAAAGTGTCTAGCACGGTGTTTACCATCTGAGGATGTGAAATCGGGACGATTGTATGTAGCTAATATAAGAAACGATAGAAGAAGACACGAAAGTTGAAAATACTACATACATAGTTCAATTTTAGTAGAGATAGTACAGTGTAGCTGAAATAGTCGCAAGAAAACCTTCGAGGAATACGCGGCAGCGACTTGCATACAAATGCACCTTTCTCATGTCTTTCTATGCGTAGTGGAGTTCCTTTTACTTTATTTGGCTAGCAGTGGGAGGCAAAGGCATTACAAATATTCTTCTTGGCAGAAAAGGTACTGAATAAGATGAGAAATGGGGATGTGCTAAGGAAAAGCATACATGTCGTGTGGTAAGGTGCCCTGTGGAGTCAAAGTAAAAGTAAAGTTTCAGTTTAGCTGGACAGGACTTGGACTTCTCCTTAAGTGCATTGTATGTACATATGATATCTGTTACTTTATATTTATATGTATTTATTGGAGATATTTCTGTCTAGTATTTGTATCTATATTAAATACATGAAGATACCAAGCGAAGGTATACTATATGTTATAGGTAGTAGGTGCCTACTGAAATGTCAAAGAAAGTGAAATAATCTGTCAATTAGAAGGTTAAAGAATTATTTTGAGGTAACACAAAAAATGTTTTGGAATATTATGCATGCATTTTGCAGGTAAATAATAAAATGTACAAGAAGCAGTGCAATTCCTGCATTCGCTGTTTTAGGACTTGTAATATATATGTGCATATTACCGTTAGCTATCTGTCTTTGAATGCTTTAAGGAATGTTAGCCAAGTGATAGCCTGATTTTGAGAATGTATGTAGAACGTGAGGACATTATAGAACACAACGGAAGGAACGTGTGCCATGACATAAAGTCATGTATCTCTGTCGCAAGTCGCTGGGCACTACTTACATTGCACAAGAATACTAACTATCTACTTACATGCATATATCTGTATATCAGTAGTATGTATATAGTGGTACTAAACTCCAAAGTTCCTCTCCAACATATTTAGGCACACAAGAAAAATGTTGAAAATGAAAATCCGAAGAGAAAGGAGTGTCACGCATTCCGTATGGGTACTTATTTAACATACTTAGGCCGTCTTGTAATACTAATAGAAGAGACGAGATTCTCTTTCTTTAGGCTTCAGCTTCATCGTTGAATTTAACTGTAGATGAAAAATAGAGGGACATACATAGGTATGCAGTACATGCATTCATGCATTGTAGATTGTAGCCTTTTAAATTGTACAATGGACCCTGCTCGACATTTTAGTGAATCTGGAACTGACTGTTCTATTCTACAAATATATCTCGCAACTTATATGGATGCAGTTGCTTATGCTCACTCGTTCACTGTAAACTGATGATGGAGCTTGATGTGCTGTTCTTAGATGTGATGTGAGACGTGCATGCACGTTTACACTCACAATTCACAAAGAGTTCTACAATAAGCCAAAGTACAGATAATAGTACTAGTACAGTACTAGTTGGATATTGAAGTGTAACATGTTACGTAAGCATACGATGTCCTAGGCTCATTAGACCATTGTATACAAGGTCCTTTACGCTTTAGTATCTACTTTGGACATTCTTTTTACACTTTTGTGGAAGAAAATTAAATAAATACGTTCGAAAGCTCTTTACAGGTGATTGAGAATCTTTCCTGCATAATATAACACGCATTAGTTAATTAATCATCATAATTAAGTATCATCATACTTTACATTCTTAATTAAAAACATTTTTAAATATAAAACCTTTCTGGTAAAAAATAAATGTTTTCGAAAACTTTTACGGAACGTACCTACGCTAAATTCGCTGAAAGCAATGAAGGAATACAATTTCAATTCTATAATTTACAATTTTTTCCAGTGAAAGCTTAAATGTATTAAAATAACGGTACCAATCACTGCTAATTTAAATATCTTTCGTTAAACATTATCCTTGGCAAAACAGTGAGTTGGTACCCGATGTTACTGTGTGCCTACTACATGTACACCTGTATAATATTCTATTCTTTATATAACAGGCCAGGCCAGAACAGAATACCTACACTACATGGATGTTAAGTGTTAAGCGAAGACACGACTCTCACAGACTAGACTCTTGAGAAGGAATCCAATTTTGCAGGGAAAGAAACGAGAAGAGTTGCGAATTGCGAAAAGTTTCTTTAAGGTCTTCTCTTACCTATTGGGTAGCCTCTTTAGGTAGGTAGCTGACTGACGTTAGCAGTAGGGCACATAAGAAAGAAGAATGTACTTCATGCATGTATGTAGGTTGTAGGCTGTAGGTTTTGGGGTATGGAGAAAGCAATGCCGTTTATTGGAGAGTTGAGTTAAGTTGGTGAAAGTAACGGAAAAGGTAGGAAGGAGTTTGACTTGACTTCACTCTCTCACTCACATTTGTACGGAATGAATGCAAATTCATTTTATTGCTTCTGGCTTGGCTTAGCTCCTTCGTCTTCTGTGTATGGATATTGTATGTATAACTCTTAGGAATAGTCTTGGTCTTGGTATGGCGTGTCTTGGTACTGACTCGAGCAATTGTACCAATTTCTTTTTCAATGCACACAATGTAACTAATGCAAACGTGGAGAAAAGAAACTCGTTCACTCACTCAATGCCTTAGTAAAGTGTAAATACTACATATATTTGCACAACTCAACGATTCTCTTCTCTCGCTTAAAGCTACCAACCTAGCGAGCTACTTGTTTAGTTTTCTCGATCGCTTTCTATTCAAATTCTAAGTAATGGAAAGCGTAATCGACAGAGGATCCTAATAATGCTTTAAATGTCTACTTCGTGGAATCCCGATTACTTACCGATTTTTTACCTTCAAATCCTCCCGAGCGAAAATCTAAATAAATTCACTTCCAAAACTCCACTCGCCCACTTATTTCAAAACATTTACACTTGAAGCCGAAGCACTCGAAGTTTTTGAATAGCATTAACTGTACAATACTTATATACAATATAGCTGAAGCTGCACTAGTGAAAGGTGGGTTGGTAGTTGGTAGTAGTGGGTAGGCTCTTTATTTTTTCAGCTAAATAATTGAGATTGTCGACATTGTGGAACAACGGAGCAAGGAAAATGGATTAGGACTACGAAATAAGGTTTCTAGGATCACACGAGGAAAAAATGTAGAGCACTACACTACCGATAGGTGTGAGTCTATATTTAAGTCACTAACATTTGGAAAGTCAGTTTTGGCAAGAAACAACGTTTCTTTTATAGGCTATGCTTGTATTGTACAATATATTAAACCCTGGACATGGCTGCTACACAAATTACAAATTCTTTACCAATTTTTAGAACAAAATTGATGTTATAAAGTTGTAATCCAGGATTATATTATTTAGGATTGTTATAAGTTGCTTAAGAATAAGGCACTTGAAATGAAGTGCCCCTCAGAATACAATAGACACTTATAGGAAGTTAAGATTACATAGCATAACCGGTTTCATTTCAAAGGGGTTAATTAATTAATATTTCCCTGGCGTGAGTAACAATTCCAAAGGGCAAAGTTGGAATAATTTGACTTATTCATTAAGAGTTCCAAATTCCCACGATACCTTTTGCATGGATAGAGTTCAGTTGAATTGCTCTATGAAAGAGAGCATAGGGAGGTTATTAAAAGTTGTTATATAAATCCCCTTGCATAATTATATTGCTATTATATTAGTATATGTACGAAAAGTGTGATCGATAAACTTTAATTGGAAAGGTGTGGATTGCAAGTTGCAAGCTATGTAAGAAACATTAAGTTCCAAGTTTTCTTTACTTTTACTCGCTGGGCTTTTGTTAGGTAAGTTGAGTGAAGAAACTTGACTACGACTTCCCTTGCTTGATTTTCAATAGATTCATTGAAATGTTTGCTTCTGTTCTTCTTCCCCTTAACTGTAGTACAAATACATAGCTCCTGGTATCTGGCCCGCGTCTCGGTACGAAAACTCCTTTCATTAGCAGCTCTCTTTCACATTTTAATTTTGAATGATGAGAATGGAAGCCAGGAAACTAGTTACTTAACTAAAGAGTATCTTTACTTCGTATGATATGATACTATCAAGAATCCAATCTGAACTTGAGAAGTAGCTTATATACTGAATATGTGTCCAAGGCATACAGTATCACTTGGTACAAAGACCAAAACACGAATTCCTCAAAACAAATATTAAATATTACTCACTCGAGGGAATATTTTTACTAGTTTCCGTTTAGTAACGTTTCCATTTGCCTCAACGATTTTGTGAACTAGTAATTTGCAAACTTACAAAATTTTTCCAAAGAAAACTTGCTAATTTAGCTAATTTTGGTTATACAAGAGCCAAAGAAGTACTGAAGACACAAACTATATAAATTGGCATCCCTTACTTTGTGGTACTCTGTGTCTACGACATATGTCGTCTTCATAGGGTTTGCTTTTGTTCCTTTTCTCAGGAAGTACTAGAATAGTAGAAGTAGAAGGCCATTCCATAGCGGGTCATACCAAGCCAGGTAACTACTATAATAATATTGAGCTGCAAAGTCACTGAAGGGAAACTGTGTCAAGTGAACCAAATAGAGTTTCCCGAGTCCCTAAAGTCTCATTTAATCTGTAGACATTACATACATTAAATTTATTGCAAGGTAGCATCTAAAAGGTGTGTCTGTGTCGTGTTGTAAGTAACAATGTAACGAACAATGGAAGCATGTGGATGCAAGTAGTAGATAGCAAAATCTCATAATACTATTTTTACATCACCATAAAATCCTAAGAGCAATGTGTAAAATTTATTAAACATGCAAAATTTGATCTTCCTAAATTGCATCCTCCTATCTACACTTTACACATCCTGTCACTGTGTCATATTACTACAAATTCCTTTTTCGAATATAAAAAGTGTGTAATATTTTTCGAAAGAATTTGGCACGGCATTGTTGCACGGATACCCTTTCAATGAAGAGAAGAATGAATTAATGTCCATGTATGCTATAGAGTGTATGTATGGTGGAATGTATGTAATAAAGATTTTTTACACTATAAATAAAATAACACAATGGAACGTGTGCATACTTTGTTCCCTGTGTCATATAGGTATTTAGTACTTGAATTTGAGTTAATACCTTGAAAGAGCAAACAGTAAATGCTAGGTTAGAGTTTCTTAGATATACTAGGCGGACGTTTCCAGCTTCCTGATCAGATAGCATGGAGAAGACGGAGTAAATGGAAGAAGCGTAGAGAAAGCCATTGCTTATTTACACCTCGCTGACTTTGACATCTCCACGAAAATTATGAATTTGCTTATTTCACCCTGGAGAGCTTAATCCTTCTCCTAGAAAACTCATTTCTACCTGCTCTGCTCTCTCATTCGTGGATTATAAATATAAAAACAACCTTCTTATAACAACTGTGGTGTACAGTACTACAATAGTATGTTCTGCATTCTACAGAGAGTACAGTACTATAACCCATACTTATTTAGTAGGTGACTATTTAATTAATATTTATGCTCACTCTAACAGATTTCTTTCACATAACTGAACTTAGTGGTATGGTATGGAATGTAGTTAAAGATCATTTCATTTTGCTGTTATTAATTACCTGACATTTTTCAAATATTATAGCTTGTATTCGTACTTAATTGTGTATCATCTTGACAGTGTGCTAAATCTCTGGAATGCAATGGGCACTTTCCAATATCTGACAAGTAATTTAAATTAAAAATGTTTCACAGTATAACTAATTTTACACAATCGTAACAGTGACAGCCTTTTGTGTAAGTGTATCTAATCGGAATATAAAGATCTGCTTGTAGGTATACTAATTTTATTTCTCACTCTTTGCATTTTATTACAGTACAATTCAAGAATGTATACTAATGAATTGCTGATATTTGTATTTCGAACTTGGGAAGAATAACATAGGATATAAAAATGTACTATTAGGTGACACCTTTGAATTACAAGTAGTATATTTGTTGAAAACAACGATAACAATTAAGAATATTAGCTTCCCTGTATTAATGCTTATATTAATATCCTTTGTTTTTATTGTGATCTTTCATTATTTTATTGTAATTAATAAAGTAGGTTGTTTTTTGAAAAATTTTTCTATTTAGTCTAAAAGGTGGCATTAAGTATTTAGGTGTGTTAAAATTTAAAATGCCCAACAGCATACCAAGCTTGTATGTAAGTATTGAAGACTCATAATAGTGCATAATGAATGACAGGATCTGTGTAATGCAAATCATTTACAACCTTTGTAAATTGTAAATGATTTAACTGACTGAGTTTAGCTCTTAATAAAAACGAGTGTACGTACACATTGTGTTAATTAGTACTGACTACTGCAGTGCAGGTTAGTTCTAATTTGCATTTAGATGTACTGTATTTGTATTGTAGTAGTAAAATATGAACTGTTTCATAGGGGGATAATATACTGATAATTTACAAGTTGATTAGCTCTGACAAACTAGCAGCGGATATGGATAAAGGGAATCAGAATTCCAGACCAGTCCAGTTCAGTTCAGTATCCAACCAAATCAAGATACTAACTGTGATGTGAATGTGACTTGGCTCGGTTTATTATTCCCTGCTAAACTAAGGCTTATACTATTATAAGTATGAATGCATTTGTATTTTGCTAGTAGCTCTTTCGAGTCAAGTAGTACAAACAGTGTGTACGAAATGGCTATATTTATGGATATAAACTAGATTAGTGGTTTGGCTGGCGAAATTAGATTGAGAATGCTGGGTATATTTATCTGTATTATAGACGGAGTCACCTAGATTGACTAGAGAGCTAATTAAGAGAAAGCTCCACCCATTCGTTTCATTCCAATTCCTATGTTTCTTCGTTTCGCTTCACTTCTGCAGTGCAATGGAAAGTAGAATGATATTATTATGCTGTGTAACATAGTTTTTGGTGTCTACTATTGTAGATATTTTCTTGTATTTAGTAGCAGAGGCATGTTTTCTATAGCTGTACCTGAAAGTACTAGATTTGGCATACTATACATATTATAGGTACTCATTATTAAAGTCGGTTCCCTTTAAATACTTGGTACCTACTACCTACCGTACTAACCAAAATTTGTACTTTCTCCTAAATAATTTCCCTCAGAGGAACTATTTTGACCAAAATTATTTTTATATTTTCATTCTCCTTAAGAATTATGTGGGAAGAATTTTGCAGACTACCTTTTGTGACCTTAGGCCATATAATATACTCACAGGACTTAATTAATTTTGGGTTCAAAATGCCGAGCGTGTTAAAAATGTATGTTCAACTTCTATCTTAGTGTCCCAAAGTCATTTCTGCATTTTACTGCAGAAATACGTGTATTGCAGAATTGCAGTATCAAGATCTACTAATAATATTTAGTTATAAGAATATAGATTAATATTCAAAATAATTTCAAGGAGGCAACGTATTTAATTTTGTTATACTTCTGACAAATACAAGGACAGAAATTCTAATTGTAATAGCTATCAAGAAAATGAGACTTTCAGTCATATTTTTTACAGTTCCCCTGCGGGAGTTAATTGTGCAAATACGGTGCTTCCTCTGCCAATAGCTAGTTATATAGTTGAGTGTAGGAGCAGTAGCTATTATATGGGTTGTCGCATTTTCGATTTCTCGCTCTGCTTCTGTTTATTAACTTTACTGAAGACAGATGCTAGATGTAGGTATTTTATATAATGTTACGGTATAGGTAGATGCCTACTAGTGCATTAGAAAATTCGTTACTGTGTGTAGTAGTAAGTAAAGTAAGTTTGGTTTTTGGTTGTTAGGTACTGTGTACAACTAGATAAATAGATATGGTAAGGCAGACAACGTAATGTATTACCAGTAGTTAAAGTCAAACTACTTACGTTCCATTTGGGTTAGCTATGGTTTCGTTAGTCCTAAAATCAAATGTCAAACACAAACCAAACCTACTCAAGACAAGTCATGGAGTTAAACCTTCTCATTACGGAGAGTCAGCCCACCAGAAGCTTATATCATCCTGACAACTCTCAACTACTGTATCCGTTCCAAATTCAATGCCCTCCTCAATGTCGCATGAGAGAAAGTGGAGAAAGAGTTAGAGTGAGATAAGCAATCAGTTGTATGTATGTTGTGTGTGTATATATATGTATATATGTAGTAGTATGGTATCATGCTCCGAATCGAATAAGAAAGAATCAAGAAATTCGCCTTGGCTTTGGCTTTGGCTTCGCTTAGTTCTCTTTATTGGCTTGGCTAGAAGGTATTCACAATTAGGGTGATTGGAGTACATTTAGCTTTCGTTAGACGTTCCTACTCACTCTCTTCCGCTATAAAAATTCCACTTTACCAATACAATACATAAATACATCTCCTCGCTTGCTTTCCTTCCCATGGAATTGCAAAACACAACACACCAGAACCACAACACGAGGAATAATGAACGCTAGAGCAGAATAAATACATAACTATTGACTGCAAAAACCTAACTCTACCAAACTACTCACTTACTTTGAGAAACCTAACGAATGTTCTATTAATTTGCTAGGCTGTTGCAGAAAACACCATTTCTATATGGACTATATGCTAAAATGTGTATAAAATCTCTATTACACTACGACAATGACAAACTATTCTCATTTACTCAATCAACTGTGACCTGAACAAAGAAACAACATAATAATAACATACGTCTTTGTTTATTCCAGACGAATCTCAATCAGTAACTTACTAAGGTACCTTTTCGTGGATGGATACCTACTTAGAAATATTTTCTCTGTGTATCGAGGTACTTTAAGTACCTCTTACACGAAATATTATTGAAAAATACGTCTACCTATGCGAAGTTGCACGAAGGAAACAATTGTAAACTAATTTTTTAAAGGTATTTGCAAATATAGTAATAAACTTCTTTGCCATAGGATGCCGTGCCATGTCACATGGGGAAAAGTGGTTATAAAACGTACATACATGAGTAAGTAGCGTAGTACATGGCATAAGAATGTTAAACGAAATCAAATAAAGTTCAGGGTAGGTAGTACTTATAGTTTATAGTTAGTTTGTTAGTTAGATATGTCATGGTTATCAAATTCGTGTTACTGCATGTCATGCCAGTGTTTTAGAGGACGTAGGTAGAGAAGTCAAGCAAAGTCAAATCAACCTAACAGAAATCCTTCGTCCTTACTGTACAAAATTGTAATAGAATGAAAAGGAGGAAACCAGAGTACACAGCACACACGGCATTAGAGAATTTATCTGATAATCCCTATAGTTCCTTCATAGATGAAAAGATATATCGTCATATTGTACTGTACACCAAACCAAGGCACGGTATGTCTACTATGTGTAGGCGGCTCGTTTAGATTTTAGATACTGTGATAAGTGCACACGGCAGAAAGACGGAGATGTATTATTATTACATTTTTGGATGAAAGAGCAATGGGAGAAAAGGGGAAGGAAATAAAGAAAGGCAAGCGTAAGAGAAAGATTATGGGAATAATGCAATGTATGTATTTGTATAGCTAGGATTCTAGGATGCGATATGTACTACATTACACCAAGCCAAAGCCAGTCCAAGCTACGTCATCCTTAACTTACAGGGTTAAAGGAAATATAGTGGCTTCTCTCTTGCTTAAATGATTTTCTTTACCTTTTACCGAGAACGATCTTTTATAATGTCAGTTTGTTCGAAGTAACGATAAACTATACAACGCATTGGATACATTTACTAATGTTAATAGAATAAAAGTTATCACAACATCCTGTACAGTTCAGTGTAGCAAAGATGATACGGAGAAAGGAAACATACATAAGTAAATATAATCAGCTAAAGGACACTGCTGCCCAATTTAGTTGTTTTCCTGCGCTATTGCCCAGTTCGCATCTCTCTACCTGAATAATAAAGAATTTCGAGTCCTATTGAGCAAGGTTATATATTTTCTGTTGCTTGGCAGTCTTTCCAAGAAAAATGGAAAAGCAATGCTTAAACCTCATCTGAAGTTGCTTTGCCTTCTCATACATTCTTTGTTATCGGATACAATGAGGATTACCTTGAGTATGTTCCGAAAGGACGGTCGCTCGGACCGAATAAGTCCCCCATTATTAAAATCGAAAGGAAGGAATAACATTTCTTTGAAAAATGACATAGAAAGTGGAGGATCCTAATAAATGACAAATATTTCTATCTCATTACTATACTTTTACTTATTCAATGGAGAAAAGTCATGTTAAGTCGAACAGAAAGTAGAAGGACACGATTTTGAGTAAAGTTGACTATGAATTGTGAGTTTGCTAAAGTTTGGAATAGTCTCTGTCTCCTTCATTCTATACTTTTACTTACATTACATACTATTAGGTACTTTGGTGTCTACTATCTACGCAAGGTATTATTTCCATCTGTTGAAGTGTAAAAACTTTGACTGTGGCTGTACAATGAAATTGGCCGTGGAGAAAGTAATAAGTAGAAAGATACTTTCACCCTCATTTCATTTCTCATTCTTCCCTTATGGTTATTCCCATAGATTAGTTTTTCCTTCTTCTTCAAATCAGATTGTGAGGGAAATGCAATTGCAATGGAAAAGATGTTTAGTGTTCACAGCCTGAAATAAGAACTAATACTTCATCTTACGTATAAACTTATATAGGTACTAAATATTACTACCTAAAAGTACTATTTTACTAACTACTATACCTTTTCCTATAGTCTATGATGGCATTTTCGGAGGATGAATGAAACCGCTTGGAAAACTCTACAGGAGGAAAATCCCATTTATGTTCTTATTCCTTCTTCCCTTCCTTTCGCTAGTTATTTTACAATCTTGCTCTACTTAATGAAACTTTCCCTATTACACATTACATCCTTACTTTACCTATACTGTATCTATCTACCTTATGGATCAGAGTTCTAATGTCACTGTGTAGCATCGGAACAGTGTAAAAATTCAATTGCAATAAAAGATGGCGTGAAATAATAAATTAAATCCGCAACAACCTGTTTCGAATGTGCCAACAATAAAATTGACATTGCATTACACCCTCCGACAAGCCAAACAACAAAGTTTACGTGTACACAAGCCCATCAAAAAGGACTCGAGATGAAAGTAAGAGCTAGAAGGTTGTATCTACGCATTTATATATTCTAAAGCAAGAATTGGTTTGGTTGTTCGATTTCTATAGGGTTTTCTACAGAATTGTATATCTATTACCTGCGTGTGAGTATTACTTACTTACTTACAGATAGTATTAGAAGCATTATAGAAAAGGACGACGTGTGCATTGCATAAGTGGAAAGATAGGACGGCTGTAATGTAATGTCAGGCACTTTCCCCTCTTTGCAATAATCAGAGATGATGTGGCTCGAAAGCCATTTATTTCCCTGGCCTGGCTTGCTATGGCTTGGCTGTGTTACTCCCCCCGACCCATTCTTTCCGTACGCCTTGTCAGGTCATCTACCATATAAACTTTCCCTTAACCTTAACATAAGTATACACTTCTGGTCTCGTAAAGAACAGAATAATAGATACAAGAATAGAACCTACTGTCTACTGTCTACGTAATTCTAGTGTTAGTGAAAGAACTTTCCCTTTTCTTTTCTCGAGGATTTAGCCAAACGTAGTCTTTCGACGTGTTCCAAAGAAACTATTTCCTGCACAAGAAACTAACGTACGTACGTAAGTACCTACCTATAAGTATGTATTACTATTGCTATTAGAGCTAAGCGATATTCTTCCACAATGTATTATATTCTCAAGAAGAGTGAGAGTAAGAGTAAGGTTCAAAGCCTAGAAAATAGAAAATACATAGTGGTTGCATTACACAGTGTACTGTACTTTTAGTTGATGTGGATAGTTTCCCCTGTTTTACGTTGATATGCTCTGTTGGCTTGGCTTCACCCTGTCTTCTTCCTCTCTGCTAATATAGTGTTTGTGTTAGCGTGCGATTGGATTGAAAGTTGCATCGATTCCCAAGCTCTATATTATATTATATTCTATAAATCCAAAGCAACATAGGTAACTACAGTGCATTTCCTATTTCCTATTTCATACAGCTTTTGGTACAGTGCATGTGTATGTATAACTAAATGTGTTTAGATATCTTTGGTAATAATGTAACGGTAGAGCCCCTGCACAAACTGCAGATTGCTTATTGTAGTGTAGTGTGTAGTAATAATACGTAATATCTAGTGAACTGCTGCACAAGCAGGTATACCCTATTATGTGCTATCAGACTCCAAAAATACACATTAACAGTAAGTAATTGTGTGTCAGGGTGTTTTCTCGTATGTTGTTTTGGATTTGGTTGCATTGTATATGTATCAAGGTGGAAAAGTAGTAAGGCGAAACAAGGCAAGGCTAGAAAGACAGCTATCACACGATGAATCATGAATGAAATGACAAATCAATGAACTTCCCCCTCTACGACAGACCAGTCGCCCTCATTTTTCATCATTTCTTCTCCTCTGTGAAATATGTACTGCTATCAAACCTGCCTCCTTGGGATATTATTGCTAAAACGAGAAGTCTAGTGTAGGGACAGGGATATTGCATGCGTGCGTTTCGTGTATTTAATATTTGGGATCCAGAGGTTGGTTGTAAGGTGGGTACACTATATAGTAAAAGTTTCGATAAGCCATTTTGATACTCACAAATGTACTGCCGCTACTAAACTAAGCTTCACGTTTAGTGTAATAAGAACCCCATATTTAAGAAATTCTAGTCACAGAGTCACAGAACTCATTTGGTATATAGGTACAAACCAAAAGTTACCTAGCTGCGGTTTTGAATAACAGTCGAAAAAATTATATTCAGCGTTTACCGATGTACATATTTATCTGAAACAGACAACATATCTACATATTGTAAATAATAAGATATTTTCGTTGATACGAAATTAAAATTTGTATGTTTAAACTAATGCAATGCATTAATTTTTAAGTGTTGAATTCATATACTGTCTTGTACTATGATTGGAGGATCTCATAATTTGAGTTTGTACTTAAATATTTGATACCTGAATAAAGCTACTATTATTATTAAACTAATGCGTGAGTTAGATACTATAAATATGTATCTAAAATGGGCAGTAAACAGCAATTGTGTTAAAGAAATCGCCAATTATTAATTAATATACCAAAGGATTTACTTGGGACTAAATTCTAGATCTACTTGCAGACTACAACATATATTTTTGCTACAATGCGTTTTGAAGGGTACTGACTGATATAGTAAAGATATTTTATGCAATGTAAGACAAAACCAGTGGGGTTGTTTCCCAGTAAACACAAGAAACCTTATGTAGCTTACCTCACCCTACCTTCGTGCATGTACTAGTTTGGTTTGCTTTTAAAAGTTTAATAATAATAGTAGACGAGGATCCTGCAAAAGTTTGATTTGACGGTCTTGCTTGGCTTTGCTTGTGGCTTAACTCCTTGCTTCTGTAATATGGATGCCACGAAGGGGTGAAAGTAAAGTATTCAAATAGAATAATGCAGAAAACGTATTGTTATATAAATATATTATACTTCTGTGTGGTTTATGGTAATGATGATAAATGGATTCGTGATTCAATCGTAGAGAAGGTTACTCAGTAACACATTTTATTATTTTACAGGTAAATGTGGTCCGTCTAGCCCTTGTGTGCAATTGTGTGTGGAGTTACATGATGGCACTTTCGAATGTCAATGTCGGGCCGGATATCGACTCCTCCTGGATGGCTACAGCTGCGTTGGTAAGAACTTACTCATTCAATATTTTATAAATTCGACTAAAAGTTATAAATATATGAACGCATAGTAAAAATAGGCATTGAATCTGCGATTGGAGACTTGTAGGTGCCTAATCAAGTGAATGGCAAGACAATTGTAAGAAAACAAAATTTTTAAAACTTTATATAAATAGCAAACAAAATTTGAGGTGCAAACTGGAAAGGCAATATCCGTAAGTAAAGTACAATCTGTGGCAGGAAATGTTAAGTTTAAATTGTTTTGGAAAGACGGCTAGCCTGAAATGTACGTAGGCGTAAGTTGACATTTATTTACCTACACGTATGGCAATCGTCGAAAAGCGCTTCTTATTTATTTAAGTGCGCGTGGGAGGCTTGCATACGCCATATAGCAATCCAAAGTAAAGCATCCTTTTATATACCAGTGTGTAAATTCTGAATTTCTCATTCCCAGGAAGCTAAAGATATTGCGTTGCAAGATGTCATTTTATAAAGTTATTACTTAGCTAAACATATTTAAGCTTTTAAGATAGGTATCTGTTAGATTCTAATGTACATACATTATGTAGTTACATTAGAGCATACCTATACCACACATAATTAAGTTGTGTTTTAAGGAATATGGTATATTGAATGAAAATTACTCACTTACATGAACGTATGTAGCTTACTGTATTCTAGCACTGCATTGTGTCAAAGTCAAACGTGGATTGAGGTTCTAATAAAGTCTTTCCGTTTTGACTTTGAGTGAAGGCCATAGTATAATTTGGCTGAATGGATCTTAATTTAATTGACGTAGATCTGCAGTGTAGAATTGACATCTCATAATGAGTGGGTGTGAGACAAAAAGAGAATAACATAACACTAATGATAGATGAAGAAATGTTTAACAAGATATTGGGTTGGTGACTTAGGCCTTTGCGCTTAATTTGACATGCAAAATGCAAAGCATCTACGCATTTTGAAACCGAAAATCTTTAAGAACTTCCAATTAATTTTTTTTCGACATAAAGTTCTCAATGCTTTCTTATAAATAATTGTGTCATTATGACAACAATTTTTAGAACTTATGCTTAGGGTTATAAGGAAAATCTTTATTTCCCTTTTTAATATGAATCTTTAAGTTGCTTTTATTAAGTACGACATACATCATTGCATCAATTCAGAACACCGCTGTTTCATACGTACAGCAATATCCCGAAAAGAAATAAATGGTGAAAGCAGAAGTGGAAAGGAAGTGTATGTAACTGTTGTATCCTGTCTGAGTCAGCTGTTCTATTTTTGAGTTGGCTTCTGTTTGCACAGAAAAATAAAATGGGTCAACGAAAGTGAGAAGACAATATAGAACACAGCACAGTACTAGAAAAGTCTAAAACGAAGTTAGGAACTTTTCTCTCATTCATCCCATAATGTACAGATACAGTGAATGTTATAATATGTACTTAAGAGTTTCCTTCCTACTCGTAGTAGGTACCGTTTCTTAACTTTTTCTATTAATTCTTTTGAAAGAGCAAGATGTGAAGGGTTTGACCTGCTAAACTCATTGTCATTTTTATGTAGTATTTTTGTGAAGAAGAAAGTTAAAGTCAGAATTATTCTCATTGTAACCCTAAATGCATATTACACTTGGTTAAATGATTCCTTTTCAGGGAAAGAACGTTTTTGGAAATAAATTAAGTTAAAGTACATAGGAGCTACTAGCAGGATCTAGCAGTGATTCAAAAATGAGTTGGGTTGAAACAAAAGTCATCATAAGCCATAACGGGGATTTAGTATGATAATAATTTACAATGTGCTGCCCTTACACACAAAGGAGTCATATTCCATGGCACGTTAGCTTTTGACTTGAATTGTGTTGGTTATGCATATTATATCATTACCTAAGCATTATTGAAACTTTTTTGACTACTATCAACTATACTTAGCTTTTACTCTACTTGTGGAGAGCTAAGTTACTAAGTGAAGTTAAGAAGAAACTTAAACAAGATGCAGCAGATCAGACTGTGAGTGAGAGTGAGACTGACGATGAAGCTGAAGTTGAGTTAAAGAAAACGGTTCAAGTTAAATCAGGGCAAACCGAACGATGCCCTTTGCTTTCTGTAGGCTATAGGTAAGCAAGCGGGACAGTAATTTCTGTAAACCGTGATCGAAGGAATAAATCCTATAGGGACCACCAAAATACATATTCAGCTAAATTTTCGGGCACAATTGGATCACTTTTGTGATTCTATTAATAATGTACTGAATGATAATTAAAATTGGAAACGATACCTCACTTGAAACCACTTTAGTTCAATTTTCTTCAAAATATACCAACACTAGTATTTTAGGCCCGTGCGAAGCTACGGGCGGCCTAGAACTGTAGAGATCACTATAATCTTGCGTACTACATGTTAGGGAATTATAGTAATAATATCTATACAATACACCCACAATCACTTCCAAAAATTTTTAAGGAAGAAAAATCAAACAGATTTTCTATTTACAAAAGTTAATTAGCGATATCAGTATAGGGTGTGAGGGTCTAACCTAATTATTAATAGTAGTAAATGTATAAGGACAATAACAGATAAAGGGGAATAATATAATGGTGTAAAAACATTTTGAAGTTCTCCATTCTCCACTCTTGGGGTACAGAGCAGAAATTGCTAGTCCGTAGAGGAGGAAAGCTGGATTTAGAGTAGTAGATCGAGACTAATGCAAGGAATAGAGAAAGGAGTCAGATGAAAACAAAGTGGGCGTCGACATTCATGGAAAGCATAGTAAAACTAAAGTGAAGTAAAAGGAGAGGATGGGAGAAGACAAGAAAACCAAAAGAGCAGCTGGTTTTTTATCCGTTATCTTTAGAGATAGGAGTCTTCTTCTTATCCTTGAGATTTATTTCGATCTGGTTTGGTTTGGCATGGAATGGTGTGGTATGGTATGGTGTGGCACGCTACGGCTTGACTTGTCTCTCTGGTGGTATATGTCTTTATAGCCTAGGCTAATACCAAACCCAACCAGTAATAGTACTTTCATCTCCATAGAATCACAACTTCCCTATGTAAATCTATAATAACCAAGTGCAAATAGAAAATTCTGTTATAATTTTATGGCTCACTTTTAAAGATTATTATTTTCCTGTTGTCTGGCTTGGTTTGGCTTTGGATTTGGCTTGACTGTGTCTTGTCTGTGAAAGAAGGTTAGCCGTTAGGAGCAGCAGTAGCATGTATATTACACTTACAGTACACACTACAATTCAGTACAAAACTTTTTGCACGTTCTCTATCTACTTATAGACAGGAGAACACTAGAGTGAAAGTGAACAGACAAGACAGGATCGAGAATCTAGTATAATAGCACGAAGAAGTAAGAAAGAAAGACACAGATGCTACTTACACTCCACTCGCTGACTCACCCACATACAAAATGCAGACTTTGCTCGAATTTTTTACTCGATCTTCTTCCCTTTCTCTCTCCATCTATTCTATAATAGTCTATGTACAACTAGAACTACAGGTACATTGCATTCCATGCTATGTATATTCCATTTTGGGATTTTTTGCTAAAAGTACACAAAAATATATAAAGCTGTTGTGTTGGGCTATACTACTGTAATATTCCACAGTACAGGGCGTTTGCAAAATAAGTAAGGCATACTGGAGAAAGTAAGTATCCTTTCTCCCATGCACTGGCCATCATTTTTTGTGTTTAGCAAATAATTCTTATAAATGTACGATTTGTTCTCCATCACTAACACTTAGTTTATACTCCAAAAAAGTGAAGTGAAGAGGAAGTTATAAGTGAAAATTTTCACTTTTTGGATTTATAGTTTCAAGATTCAGGGAGTTATTTTTACGTTAAAATGAAGATTTTCACTTTATCGTTATTGAAATATTTCAATAACTCGAAAAGTGAAAAACTTCACTTTTTATACAATCGTTAAAGTATAAATAAGGCGTAAATGTTCTTAACTATATTAACTTCAATTAATAACTGTATTAATTATATTGGTCAGTCCATTTTCAATATTCTTATGATAATAGCAAATTTGGATTTCGATTGCCAAATAAATTCCCCTTACATGCCAGCAAGAAAAATAATCTGTAATAAATGTGAATAAAATAAGTTTAAACTTCCTTACTTCGTGTACACCCAGTATATGATTCCTTTCACCCTTCAGTTATAGTTACTTTCCTTATGCTCACACCAAAGCAATAGGTCTCTTCGCTTCGTCAACGATTTGGTTTGTTTCCCTTGTTTCCTTTCTCTTTGCTCTTCTCTAAATTTTGCATTCCAATCCAATACTTGCAATTGGATGGATGGAATACCGAATTCACTTCACTCATCGTCAGATACTACAACAACCTAACCTAACTTTATACTGCTACAAGTTAGAACAACAGATAAATACCTATCAACCAAAATAGAATGATAGATACAGTGTATTTATGTATAGAGAAGCAACAAAGGCAATGTACAGTATAGAATAGGAAGAAACAAAACAAAATGAAACGAAACCATCTATCAGGGCTCTTGCCAAATACAAATACTGTACGGATAAATGTACAAAGGCAAGACAAGAGCAAGACAACACAACAAGGACAGAAACAGAACAGCGAACAACAGAAGGCAAAAAAGACAGTAGAATAAAACAAAGCGTCTATTCTTTACATACATAAATGCATACAAATTCAAATACCTTTCCCAAATATGTAACAGACATTGTTAGGTATTAGTAGGTAGATTTTCCACTGTACTTACTTAGATGAATTCTTGGAAGTTAAGTTGATAAAAGAAGATTGTTGCTACTATTTACTATAGCTCTAAATTTACAAAGGAAAGATAGAAAGCGACAAACCAAACTAAACCGAAGCAAGGCAAAGCAAAGCAAGGCAAAGAAAACAAGGAAACCAAACAAGAGAAGACAAGACAAAAGATAAATAATATTTGCGAGTGGAATGAGCGTAAGAGTCGAGAATGACATTTCCATTTCAATTCCATTTGAAGTGCACTAGAGCAATGTTATGTAAAGAAGGTTACGTTATGTTTTGTTGAATGTTCATGTTCTTCTGTCTCGGCTGTCTGTCCTCACTCTCCTCACCCACTCATTCATACAGTATAATACAAGTAAAGGAAAGGACACGTATGTATATGTAATAATATAATACATTAATACACTACGTTTCATAAGCTTCGTAACACAAGTAAATCTAAAAAAGGTTTTTAGAGTTAGTTTGTTATGAGTACGTACAATAATCCTTTGTATTCCATTTGTTATGTAAAGATCTATCTATTATTTAAATACTAGAATTTTTTGTATATATGCACAGGGAAAGTCGAAGAAAGCTTATAAATTCTTTGCTTATGATTCCTTACTAATGAAATGTAATATAATGTAGACTGGTCTGGGAAAATATGTATTAATATTCACTGTTGTAGTTTTAAGTTTTCCATTGTTAAATTCTGTTGTATTTATGTGCTGGGCAAAACCAGACCAGAGCCTTACCACTCACTCTCTGAACATTTACCATGTCCTCGATTGTTTGTATTGAGCTGACTGAAAATTTCCGCTGTTTGTTGTCTTCCTACATATTACTATACAGTATTTTCAGATGCTTTCCCTTCTAGTGCTTCTGAGGAACAAATGCTTTCAAATTTCTTCTTGTAGGATAGGTTATATATATTTCACAACGAACAAACCACTCACAAACTCGTGTCTCAATTTTAGATACTTATATAATATATGTTCTTACATAAGTAACATAATCTCCATTTCCATCTCCTAATACATAAGTAACTAAGCAATGAACTTGTCAATGGCTAAGTAAATTGTACCGCTCCTTTATAAACTACACTACTGATATGTGATTTCTCCCCTTAAGAATTTCATGGTACTTAACTACTTAGTCTATTCCAGAATATAGTATAGGCATTATTAGTATGTACACAATTTTGGCACGAGAGACTCTAGTAAGTTGCAAATCAGTGTGATTCACTGTAAATATGATCAGTAATAATAGGTGTAGACTTATGACAGTAAAAGTATTTTGAAGAATATTACTGCAGAAAACCTCTCTATAAAGCATTAATGAATGGCAGATTTCATACCATAGTGTCATTAGCATTCGCGTTGAAATGTATTAGTAAATGTACAGAGAAAGGATGGTTCCCGGGCAGGAACGAGGAGGAGTTTTTCGAGAAGTGACAGTTTTAGGTTTTACACATCCCGAAAAATATATGCTTACGAAAGCAAATACTAAATTTAGCAAACTCCCACTCCATTTTATTCCGTACTTTACGTACTATGCAATGTAGAGGGTACACTTTCATATAGTATTTAAGTAGTGTAGAGTGTAGACAGTGTAGAGTATACACACTTAAAGGTCCCTTTTGTCTGTGTAGACCGTTTTCTATGCTCCAGCTAAGTACGTATAATATAATTGCAATTCTAAGTGAAATACGGAGACATGAAATGAGAATGTCCATGACCACCAGCTGTTGCTTCGGCCTTTTAACGCAAAGACACGGACTCAGTCTGTTTCCACTACTCCCACGCTCTACTCTATTGCCAATGCCAACACAAACTGACTGAACCCAACTATTTACTCAAGAGTTTACATTACATTTTACATTTACATTACACTATGCAGTAGGCTCATTTTCTCTACTTACTTTAGAAAGCCTCCTTAATCTGGGGAATAGTGGACAGCGACAGCTTTTCAACTCTATTCTTATATAGTATAGACTTGCTTTCTAAGTCTAAACGTGTATTCTAAATGTAAGTAAGTCGTGAATAGTTAAGGAAACGGCTTTCTTCACTTTCTGTTTACAAATACAGTTCAATACAAGTAAAGGTCCCCTCTACCTCTAACTAAATATTTCACATATTCAAACTCTCTCAGGTCGCAATGCAATGGTATCTGAACAAAATGATAATTTTAACTTGGAAAAGTCCTCGCTTCATCTGTAACAAACTGTAACTACGCAATACTTATAGTTGTAATGTGCATTTCATTTCTGTATCCATTAATATCCTATTGTGCAATTTATTTTTTAAAGTACGCAGTTAAATATTAATTATGTGTACATACTAACCTGTATGTCTTTTGCTCACTTTCTCACGAAAATAATGCTTTACACGCGCAAAGTAAAGATGCTGCAGAAATAAGAAGAATAGTTAAACATAACTAGTTACATATTTCTTACTACCTTGCTTGTTGTACTCAAGCTTTGTAGTATATATGGTTACGAAAATATGCCTTGCTCCATTCCTCAAACGTTATATACGAAATCCACCCGTATATTCCACATGCACTTTAGTTTAAGTATCTCAGAGTAACTGTAGAGAACTATCTACCTAGGTAAGTGGAACAGTAGAAGGCATTTTGTATAACATATCTTCCATAAGCCTCGGGGCAGTATGCTAGGTTATGCGGTATCTTCTTTAGAGAATGCAATTACATCCATTTTCTGCATGACTGCTGCTCATTTCACTAAGGCTTAACCTAAAATACGTTTATCTAAAGAGCTTTCATCTTCCTACCAATTCAACTGGTTCATATAGACACTCCATTGTTTCTTACCGAATGGCAAGTTTACAAAAATTGAACATTTTTAAAAAACTGCCTATTTGGTTGGTAAATAAATTATTTTTCACTACTTTACGACTGAAGATTTTGTGTACATGGTGAAAATTATTGTGGCGTCCCTTACAAGGAGGACCTGAAATTTTAAATTAGAATTTGTTTAAAAAATTTGTCTTAAATAATGTTTTGTTAGAGGTGAAACAAAAGAAGTTGGGGCTAGAACTCCTGTTCGCTGCCCAATTTCAGTGATGCAGATACACCCAGCTCCAGACTTATCAAACAGTCCTCTTTCCACATCCAAATTATCTTCCAGATTCGTACTGACATATAAAAAAATAAATATATCATTACATTACAGATATAAGCAGGTATGAGCTCCAGGTGAGTGTTTTAAATATAAAGTTGGAAAGATTAAGTAATGTAGTGCCTATATAGTCGACAGTAGTATCTTGTACGTATACATAATACAAGGAAAGACTGCAGAGAGGCTTTTACATTATTTTACATAATTTATCTCATTATTATCAAGCAGACTGAAGGATCTATGGGAAACTAAGATTAGGCTCTCTGGCTTGTCTTGGCTTACTTATTGTTAGCATAGCTTCCCACATAAAGCTTGACTCAGCTTAGACGAGGCACTAAACTAAATAAATAGGAAACTCTAAGTCTGTCCTGTACTGTAGAAGGAATTTAAGCCAGCCAATCATACTAGTATATCAGCAACTACATTACATTACATAGTTTCCATGTTTTGAATTAGAAAGACAGAACACAGAGAAATAGAACAAAGTGAAAGTGTTATGCAGAACAGGAGAACTAAGTAGGTAATGCAGATAGTATCTAAATGCAACTAAATTTTACTATACACTGGTAAGTAGATATACCCACATGTAGAATGCGAAATTGCGAACTGCGTACATCCATTAACATTATATATAGGTAAGTATTATATGTCCTGTACAGCGATCGTCAAACTTCTGGCATAACCTGATTTATATGTGAAAGCTTTCTCTTATTTTCTCCATTTACAAAAAATATTAATATTCGCTCATTCGACATAATTTTTTAATTCCTGAGACCACTTCAAATACAGACAAAATGTTTTAATGTACACAGGAGAAAGCTTATACATGGAATTCATTCAATTCCATATATTTGAAAGGTATTGTATTATCTGTACGTAGTTTCTGTATGCATATAACATATATACCTATGTAAGGTCTCGTAATCTAATATTTATGAAAAGAATGAGTAGGATGCGTAGATCCATTGTTCTCTGGTAACTTGCCTTTCCCTTCTATAAAGAAGCTTAACGGAATTAGGAAAAGAAATGAGAGTAAAGGGACGGGAATGCACTTTGACGGAAAAGTATATAGCCCGTGGATATTAGATTTCCTTTTCTTCCTCTTAGAGAAAGTTTAAAGTGAAAGCGAAAGTCCGACCTGGATGACAGTTCTTTTACTCACTTCTACAGACGCTATAGAATGACAGATTTACTTTTGATAGCTAATTCACGCGTAACGGCTGTGGCATTTAGACTTATATGTAGGAATATAAGAACATTTTACTCTGATCTATTTACAAAGTAGAGTGGAGATATTATTTCCTAATTAAAAGGTGTGAGCACCTATGTGCATACTTTGCAAACTAGTTTCCTTTACTTACATTCGCAAATCTAATTTTCCAAAAACTTGTTATCGAGCTGTGTAATTTATTACTTGCTCTTTCAATATTCTAAATGAAAATCTTGTCTTGTGAAAACTTAGCTTCACTTTACTTAAGTAACACTAATAATGCAATGGGTCGAGAAATGAAAAGTTCTACGTATCAGTATTACTGGTACGTACTTCATATAAACATAAAAAATAGGTACATTAAAATCAATACAGTAATGAGAAAGTAATGGAAAAGGCTAAAGGGAATATTTGTAGAAAGGAAAACCATTTGTGTCGTATAAGGTCAAAGTTGACAAGGAAGGACATAATCATGCAAGTTGGAGAAAGGCCAATGAAGAGGAAGATTTGTAGCATTGCCTATATAGAATATTACATTTTTTGTTAACGATATACTAATGTACAGGATACTCGTGCAAAAAATCTTTGCAATGCCAAATACAGAATGCAGAGTTATTAATTACTCTCTTATAAATACATTTATAGAAGAATTTGAGCATTCCTCTTGCCATTACCAATTTGCTAATGTTCTTTTTTGTGTATTATATAACATGAACTGAATTTTACTGAATACAAAAAGTCATAAGAAATTCTTTTGCAATGCCATATTTTGTTGCCCAAGAGTTGTTTAGGAAGTCACATGACGAGAAAATAAATGGAATGTGGATGGAAATGGTAGTTAGTTAAGTTAAGTAGCTTTGATGTAATAATAAGTATTCCATAAGTATAGAGGAAATGGCCTTCGGTTGGCAGATGTTAATTAGGATGACGTCAGCAAAAGTCATAACGTGACACTTGCACGATTTTAATTTCCAGCCGTTTCATTGTCAGCCTTTCCAATATAGTGTAAATAATGTGACAAGGGAATCGTTGCTTAGTTCTCTTATTGTACTCTAATAACTACGCTATTGCAATGTGATTGCATTTTGAGGGCTTATTACTATGTAGTGTTCGCGTTAACAAGCTCACATTTGCTTTTGCTAGCTCGCGAAAGTCAAACATTTTGTTGCTAAAAGTCCTACACACAATGATACAATATATTAGAAAGACTTGAATGTTATGTTGACTTGAGTCGTTCTATGGAGTACTTAAGTAGGTTGTTCCGTTCTGCTTCTACCTGACAAATCCGCAATATATTTCACAAATGAAGTAGAGACGACGGTTCAACTACCTAAAATAGACCCCACAATGAATTCCAAAATAATGTAACTGCCATGCCACATCAAAACAGCATAGGTACTTACTTATTACTTAACTTTAACAATGTATACAAGTGCAAAGTGTTACATTAGTTTTAAATTGAGTTCAGTTTTGGAATGAAATTGGAAATGTGTATGGCTTTCACTTGGACTGACGTGTAGTGCAAAATTATATTGCACTAACTCAACCTAAAATGCTTTTGAGTGAGGAAAATTAAACGAAATTCTAGTTAATTGTGTTTTCTAACTAACTAGTAGTTAACTAGCAATAAGGCCCTATTGGGGATTTATAAGGGATAATTACATAGAACTCACTGTTTTGTAAACGAATTCAAATGTCTTGAGGAATAAACTGTATTTAATTGCATGTAAGTATGTACATAAATGTACATACATAATTTATTTTACATTGTAAACAAGTCTCAAACTTTTGTCTGAATAAATTGTATAGTAATAATTTTATACAGTAACTTATATAAATGTAATAATTTTTTACGGAAGAAGTATTTTTGTCGAAAATTAGTTGACTATGTAGATTTAGGAGAAAGTTTCGATTTTATATTTAGAAACATGGTATGTAAAATAAATTCCGTCCAGTCCTGCATTGTTTTCTAGTGCAAATTTCATTTTAAATGAAATGGTCTTTCGTCTCGGCTGGTTGAGCCTAAAGTAATGTAACGTAAGCTACTAGTATCTGGCCAATTTCCCTTTAAGAGACCATTTACCTTGATGTTATAGCGGAATCGGGATGTT